>SJYG01000279.1:647233-733754 GCA_006410535.1 Litocranius walleri | reverse complement strand
AAGCTGGTTTTAGAAAAGGCAGAGGAACCAGAGATCAAATTGCCAACATCTGCTGGATCATGGCAAAAGCAAGAGAGTTCCAGAAAAACATCTATTTCTGCTTTATTGACTATGCCAAAGCCTTTGACTGTGTGGATCACAATCAACTGTGGACAATTCTGAAAGAGATGGGAATACCAGACCACCTGACCTGCCTCTTGAGAAATCTGTATGCAGGTCAGGAAGCAACAGTTAGAACTGGACATGGAACAACAGACTGGTTCCAAATAGGAAAAGGAGTACGTCAAGACTGTATACTGTCCTCCTGCTTATTTAACTTCTATGCAGGGTACATCATGAGAAACGCTGGACTGGAAGAAGCAAAAGCTGGAATCAAGATTGCCGGGAGAAATATCAATAACCTCAGATATGCAGATGACAGCATCCTTATGGCAGAAAGTGAAGAAGAACTAAAAAGCCTCTTGATGAAAGTCAAAGAGAGTGACAAAGTTGGCTTAAAGCTTAACATTCAAAAAAAAAACAAATATCATGGCATCTGGTCCCATCACTTCATGGAAAATAGATGGGGAAACAGTGGAAACAGTGTCAGATTTTATTTGGGGGGGGCTCCAAAATCACTGCAGATGGTGACTGCAGCCATGAAATTAGAAGACGTTTACTCCTTGGAAGAAAAGTTATGACCAACTTAGATAGCATATTCAAAAGCAGAGCTATTGCTTTGCTGAATAAGGTCCGTCTAGTCAAGGCTATGGTTTTTCCTGTGGTCATGTATGGATGTGAGAGTCGGACTGTGAAGAAAGCTGAGCTCCAAAGAATTGATGCTTTTGAAGTGTGGTGTTGGAGAAGACTCTTGAGAGTCCCTTGGACTGCAAGGAGATCCAACCAGTCCATTGTGAAAGAGATCAGCTCTGGGATTTCTTTGGAGGGAATGATGCTGAAGCTCCAGTACTTTGGCCACCTCATAAGAGTTTACTCACTGGAAAAGATTCTGATGCTGGGAGGGATTGCGGGCAGGAGGAGAAGGGGACGACAGAGGAGATGGCTGGATGGCATTACTGACTCGATGGATGCGAGTCTGAGTGGACTCTGGGAGTTGGTGATGGACAGGGAGGCCCGGCGTGCTGCGATTCATGGGGTCACAGAGTTGGACACGACTGAGCGACTGAACTGAACTGAACTGAAATCACATGCAGGTCTCAACCTTGCTATTCTCTATCTGAGCACTTAAATAACTATTTATTTGTGTGTCTATCTGTTTTTTTTAAGATCTCCCTAACTACAATGGAAGCTCCATGAGGGTTAATACTGTGTCTCCTTGTTCACTATTTTATGTATTAATGGTGATATAAAGCCATGAAGTGAAAATATGCCACTAAAAGATTTTTTAAATTTTTTCAAACTGGAATTAGATAGCATGAGTGAGTGAGTGAAGGTCACTTAGTCATGTCCTACTCTGCGACTCCATGGACTATATAGTTCACGGAACACTCTAGGCCAGAATACTGGAGTTGGGTGGGAGACCTGGGTCTGATCCCTGGGTTAGACAGCATGAAGCAATGCCAATTACGATGGGGAAGGAAAGCTTAACGGGTCTATCTTCAGCTGACAAAACAAGCGAGGGATCAGGGCAGCACAGAATGCAGTAAGCAGAGCCGGCCTAAAGGGATGACTGAGTGGGCAAGAAAACGTCCGGGTGTGGAGAATTAGACACATGGCTGGAAATCTGTCATACAGAGATGCGAGTAAAATGTTAACAGACGCTTGATAAAGAAACAAATGGAAGAGGATGCATTTCAACATTTATAATAAAGCTGATATAATACTTTGCAGGTGTGGCTCTTTAGTTCTGGCATAGCACTGGTCAAAGCATAAAATATTTGTTGATTAGGATAATTTCTGAAAGATAATTCCTTATAATCTAATAAACAAAATAACCATCTCATCTGCAGTCCATTTGCAAACATTCAAATTGCTTTATTATACAGAATCCTGTTTAAATGATTAATAATGTTCCTCATAATGGAATTTTACCAGGAGTCAGAGTCACTGATGCTGAAAGCCACAGATAGAGTAAGAAATTTTTAAAAGTAAAAATAACTGGTTTAATTTTACAAAAATTTAATCACAGGCAAAGAATAAGAGAACTTGAAAATAAAACCACTATGGTTAAGTTTATAAAATAGAATATAAGTATATTAACTTTTCAGAGAAGAGCTACAAAATATGAAAGTAGGAATAATTTAACTATAATAAACTAGACAAAAATCCCAAAGGATACTAACAAAAATCAAGAGTGAGAGACTGATAAGAAGCATATTCATTTCTTAACCTTCCATATATAAGTCAACAGACAGCATTGATTAGAAAGTTTATAAATAAAGAGATACAGATTTAAGCTTATAATTCTTAAGCTTCAAAAATTAAACAAGTGAATGCTTAAAAAGGCAGACTTTGCAGTCTTCCTCTACACAAAAATAATTTTTAAAGAAAGATAACATTGTCCACTAAAAAAGGAAAGAAAATTTTAAATTTTTAGTGATTCAAAATAAAAATAAGTTGCAAAATAAAAATAACATCTGTTAAGCAGTACATAAAAATATTACCTGTTAAACATCTACAAGAAGGAAAATTATTATCAAACCAGAGGGGGAAAGACTTCATGGTACACTATAAATAAGAAATATCAGTGAAATAAAAAAACATGTAACAACAAAAAATGGTAAAGGAAATCACTCCAGAAAAATATGAACAATAAAATTCAAGTCATTATATTCAAGTGATCTAAAACTGAATTTTGGACACAAAATATAAAACAAGGAAGGGCAAACTATAATGCCAAAGAATATCACTCACAGTTGTGGTTCTTCTCATTCTAGAAATCAGTGCATCCAAACAGAAAGCACAGGTGAGGGGACGTGACGCTGAATCAAAAGTGGTGGGAGAATTAAATATACTCATCTCTACCTATGGCTGCTGAGTCGCTTCAGTCGTGTCCGCTCTGTGCGACCCCACAGACGGCAGCCCACCAGGCTCCACTGTCCTGGGATCCTCCAGGCAAGAACACTGGAGTGGGTTGCCATTTCCTTCTCCAATGCATGAAAGTGAAAAGGGAAAGTGAAGTCGCTTAGTCGTGTCTGACTCCTAGCGACCCCATGCACTGCAGCCCACCAGGCTCCTCCCCATGGGATTTTCCAGGCAAGAGTACACTAGTTCAGTTCAGTTCAGTCGCTCAGTCGTGTCCGACTCTTTGCGGCCCCATGAACTGCAGCACGTCAGGCCTCCCTGTCCATCACCAACTCCCTGAGTTCATGCAGATTCACATTCATCGAGTCCGTGATGCCATCCAGCCATCTCATCCTCGGTCGTCCCCTTCACCTCCTGCCCCCAATCCCTCCCAGCATCAGAGTCTTTTCCAATGAGTAAACTCTTCGCATGAGGTGGCCAAAGTACTGGAGTTTCAGCTTCAGCATCAGTCCTTCCAAAGAAATCTCAGGGCTGATCTCCTTCAGAATGGACTGGTTGGATCTCCTTGCAGTCCAAGGGACTCTCAAGAGTCTTCTCCAACACCACACTTCAAAAGCATCAATTCTTCAGTGCTCAGCTTTCTTCAGAGTCCAACTCTCACATCCATACATGACCACAGGAAAAACCATAGCCTTGACTAGACGGACCTTAGTCGGCAAAGTAATGTCTCTGCTTTTGAATATGCTATCTAGGTTGGTCATAACTTTTCTTCCAAGGAGTAAGCATCTTTTAATTTCATGGGTGCAGTCACCATCTGCAGTGATTTTGGAACCCAAAATAATAAAGTCTGACACTGTTTCCACTGTTTCCCCATCTATTTCCCATGAAGTGATGGGACCGGACTAAACCAGAAAAAATAATAATACAGACTATCTGAAGAAGAAATTTAGTAATTAATATGTTTGATCTATCATCATATATAAAACATTACACACTATAGGTCTAGAAAATATCTATTTTTAGAAGAATACTTTTAAAAATTAGATAATATTGGGCTATAAAAATTTGTACAAATTTTATCAAAAATAGGAATAAGGCATACTAACTCCACTATCTAGCTTCTTTCAATTAAAGAAAAAAATCAGAATTTTTTAAAGGAAAAATTCAAATCATTTCTACAAAATGCACAAGCCAAAACAAATTTTTAATCTAAAAGAAATCCTGGAAGAAGTCAGTAAAATACTATCAAGATCTATGATATATAGCTCAATTTGCTCAAAGATTTACATCTATTTTTAAGTAAAAAACATTTTTAAAAAGTTTATTAAAATTCAAGTTTAGAAGTTAAAAAAGGGAGAGCAATGTAAAACTAAGGAAAGTACAAAGGAAAAACGGAAAAGAAAAAATTGAAAATATTCATGAATTAGATAAATTAAAAATAGAAAAAATAATGTTGATAGCATTAAAAAGGAGAGCTTAGCAATGACAAAGGAAACAACAATAAAAGAAATAAAGTACATAAGATCTATAATTAGAAAAGAGAAAACACCATAAGTTAAGATGAAACTGATCTGAAAATAAATGAAGTAGCTCCTTTACTTCTTTTAAAGACAAACTCAAATTAGTAAATCTGACATTTTGAGAGAGAGCACGCAGATCATCGCAGTCTCTGCTCACAGGCGCACTCTTGGCCCTCTGCCAGCTGTAGCCTGGCCTCTGCACGCTGCATCCCCGTGTCCCAGCTGGAGCCTGGCCTCTGCGCGCTGCATCCCCAGTGTCCCAGCTGGAGCCTGGCCTCTGCGCACTACATCCCCAGTGTCCCAGCTGGAGCCTGGCTTCTGCGTGCTGCATCCCCGTGTCCCAGCTGGAGCCTGGCCTCTGCGCGCTGCATCCCCAATGGCCTCCTGCCTGCTGGCTTCTGGCTCTGCTGTGCAGCTGGAGGTCCTGGCACGAGATGGAGAGGCGGGAAGAAGGGAGAGCCCGGGTGTGCGCCTCTCGCTGGGCTTCTTCCTCTGTCTCCCTTGCTGGCTGTAGCACGCCTTCCTCAGCCCTTCGCGGCTTCCAGATGGCAGAGGCTCCATGCAGTTACTAATCTCTGAGTTGCCTCACCTTCCTCTGTTCACTCCTAGACCTTCAAAAACCTTTGAACATATTTTCCCCAATTAAATTCTATTTATTGAAGTACCTGGTATAAGTTTTGTTTTCCTGACTGAACCCTAACTTTTACAGACAGAAAATTCAAAGAGGCCAATAACCATGTAATACATGGCTCAGTTCAGTTCAGTCGCTCAGTCGTGTCCAACTCTGTGACCCCATGAACCGCAGCACGCCAGGCCTCCCTGTCCATCACCAACTCCCTGAGTTCATTCAGACACATGTCCATCGAGTCAGTGATGCCATCCAGCCATCTCATCCTCTGTCGTCCCCTTCTCCTCCTGCCCCCAATCCCTGCCAGCATCAGAATCTTTTCCAATACTCAACTCTTCGCATGAGGTGGCCAAAGTACTGGAGTTTCACCTTTAGCATCAGTCCTTCCAATGAACACCCAGGATTGATCTCCTTCAGAATGGACTGGTTGGATCTCCTTGCAGTCCAAGGGACTCTCAAGAGTCTTCTCCGACACCACAGTTCAAAAGCATCAATTCTTCAGTGTTCAGCTTTCTTCACAATACAACTCTCACATCCATATATGACCACTGGAAAAACCATAGCCTTGACTAGATGGACCTTTGTTGCCAAAGTCATGTCTCTGCTTTTGAATATGCTATCTAGGTTGGTCATAACTTTCCTTCCAAAGAGTAAGCATCTTTTAATTTCATGGATGCAATCACCATCTGCAGTGATTTTGGAGTTCAAAAAAATAAAGTCTGACACTGTTTCCACTGTTTCCCCATCTATTTGCCATGAAGTGATGGGACTGGATGCTATGATCTTCATTTTCTGAATTTTGAGCTTTAAGCCAACTTTTTCACTTTCCTCTTTTACTTTCATCAATAGGCTTTTTAGTTCCTCTTCACTTTGTTACAAGGCCTTAAATGAAGCACTGAATAGCGCTAAGTATTCAAATGTTAGATGTTAAAATATTAATAACTTTCACCTACAAAAAAGTTTAAAAAAAAAATTTTTTTTAATGGATAACCCAACCAGAAGCTGACTGTGGCTCATATCATGAGAAACTTATTGCAAAATTCAGGCTCAAACTGAAAAAAGTAGGGAAAGCCACTAGGCCATTCAAGTATGACCTAAATCAAATCCTCTACGATGGTAAAGTGGATGTGACAAATGGATTCAAAGGATTAGATCAGGTAGACAGTGCCTGAAGAACTACGGACAGAGGTTCACAACATTGTACAGGGGGCAGTGATCAAAACTCCAAAACAAAAAGAAATGCAAGAAGACAAAGTGGTTGTCTGAGGAGGCTTACAAATAGCTGAGCAAAGAAGAGATGTGAAAGGGAAACATACACCCAATGGAACAGAGAGTTCCAGAGAACAGCAAGGAGACACAAGAAAGCCTATTTAAGCAAACAACGCAAAGCAAGAGGAATACAACAGAATGGGAAAGACTAGAGATCTCTTCAAGAAAACTGGGGATACCAGGGAATATCTCATGCAAAGATGGGCACAATAAAGGACAGAAATGGCAAAGACCTAAGAGAAGTTGAAGATATCGGGAAGAGGTGGCAAGACTACAAAGAAGAACTGTACAAAAAAGCTCTTAATGCCCCAGATAACCGTGACGGTGTGCTCACTCACCTGGAGCCAGACATCCTGGAGTATGAAGTCAAGTGGGCCTTAGGAAGCATCACTACAAACAAAGCTAGTGGAGCTAATGGAATTCCAGTTGAGCTATTTCAAATCTTAAAAGATGATGCTGTGAAAGTGCTGCACTCAATATGCCAGCAAAACTCAGCAGTAGCCACAAGACGGGAAAGGTCAGTTTGCATTCCATCCCAAAGAAAGGCGATGCCAAAGAATATTCAAACTACCATACAACTGCATTCATTTCACACATGCTAGCAAGATTATGTTCAAAATCCTTCAAGCTAAGCTTTAACAGTATATGAACTGAGAACTTCCAGATGTACAAGCTGGGTGTAGAAAAGGCAGAAGAACTGGATATCAAATTGCTAACATCCACTGGATCACAGAAAAAGCAGGGAATTCCAAAAACATCTACTTCTGCTTAATTAACTACGCTAAAGTCTTTGACTCTGTGGATCAAAATAAACTGTGGAAAATTCTGAAAAAGATGGGAATACCAGGCCACCTTACCTGTCTCCTGAGAAACCTGTATGCGGGTCAGGAAGCACCAGTTAAAACTGGACATGGAACAATGGACTGGTTCAAAATAGGGAAAGGAGTATGTCAAGGCTGCATATTGTCACCCTGCTGATTTAACTTATATGCAGAGTACATCATGTGAAATGCCAGGTTGGATGAAGCTCAAGTTGGAATCAAGATCACTGGGAGAAATATCAACAACCTCAGATATGCAGATGATACCACTCTAATGACAAAAAGTGAAGAGGAATTAAAACTTCTTGATGAGGGTAAAAGAGGAGTGTAAAAAGGCCAGCATAAAACTCAGCACTCAAAAAACCAAGATCAAGGCACCCCATCCTATTATTTCATGGCAAACAGATGGGGAAACAATGGAAATCATGACAGATTTTATTTTCTTGGGCTCAAAAATCACTCTGGACCATGACTGCAGACTTAAAATTAAAATATGCTTGCTCCTTGAAGGAAAGCTATGACAAACCTACACAGTGTATTAAAAAGCAGAATCATCACTTTTCCAACAAAGGTCCATATAGTCAAAGTGGGAGGAGAAAGGGATGACAGAGGATGAGATAACCAACTCAGTGGACATGAATTTGAGTGGACTCCGGGAGTTGGTGATGGACAGGGAGGCCTGGCGTGCTGCAGTCCATGGAGTCACAAAGGGCTGGACACGACTGAGCGACTGAACTGAACTGAACTGATGGTGTTTCCAGCAGTCATGTATGGATGTGAGAATAAGACTGTAAAGAAGGCTAAGCACTGAAGAATTGATGCTTTTGAACTGCAGTGTTGGAAAAGATCCTTGTGAGTCCCCTGGACAGCAAGGAGATCCAATCAGTCCATCCTAAAGGAAATCAAACTTGAATATTCACTGGAAGGACTTATGCTGGAGCTGAAGCTCCAATACTTTGGCCACCTGATTTGAAGAACTGACTCACTGGCAAATCCTGATGCTGAGAAAGATTGAAGGCAGGAGGAGAAGGAGACGGCAGAGGATGAGATGGTTGGATGGCATTGCCAACTCGATGGACACGGGTTTGAGCAAACCCCAGGAGACAGTGAAGGACCCCTGTCCAGCCCAGTGTGCTGCAGTCCTCGGGGTCACAAAGAATCAAACATGACTTAGTGACTGAACAGCAACAATCAGAACCACGTCTGAGTCAGCGGCCTTGGGACATTCAAATGTTTTATAACGACTGTAATAATTTTCATCAACTGATTACATATACAAAACCATCAGCTGTATGATTTATTTTGATGAGTTTCTGGATATCTTCTTTTCTTACAGCATTCAAAGTTTCTTTCCCTGTAAACAGAGCAGGTATTGACTAGTCTCCTTCTCTGCATGGTTTATATCCCAGTATCCAGAAATGTCTACAGATATGATCTCATCTGGTGGATATTTTTAAAGAACCTAAGGACTGAGTTTACCTATCGAGTCAGCAAGAAATGGGTCATCTGAGTTAAATACATCCAGTAACATCAGGGGAATTTCAGCTTCTCTGTTTAATAGGTGGTGGTTTAGTCGCTAAGTCATGTCTGACTCTCGAGTCCCCACGGACTGTAGCCTGCCAGGTTTCTCTCTCCATGGAATTCTCCAGGCAAGAGTACTGCAGTGGGTTGCCATTTCCTTCTTCAGGCGATCTTCCCAACCCAGGGATCAAACCAGGGTCTCCTGCAATGCAGAAGATTCTTTACCAACTGAGCCACAAAGGGAAGCCCACCTTTATAACAACGGAAGGGCTGAAACTTTGAAGACCCTATTACTCAAGTAGTATAAATTCTCAGATTATCAAACACTTAACATAATCAAAACAAATCCTGAATAAAACCACTAGGTAGGCAAGACAATTATTAAACATTTTAACATAAAATGGAATCAAAATAATCAACACAATCAAAGTCAGTATCTGGGTTCTAAAGACTGGTCCCAAATATGCTGACCCACGTCAGCTCACTCGCCACCCAGCCTCAGCAGTAAGGCAACCACGGCACTACTAGGATCCTGCCACTGGTGAAAAGAGCAGGTATACATGCCTAAGCAGGGCCTTCCCTGCGTCCAGTGACCAAGACTCCGAGCTCCCAACGCAGGGGGCAGGGTTCAGAGAACTAAGTCAGGAACTGAGGGAACTAAGGTACCACCTGCCGCTGGTACAGCTTAAAAAAAGATGTCTAAGCACAGATGCAGGCTACAAAGAAAACCGCATTACGTTTTCTTTCCTAATACTTCTTCCAGTTTTCTAGACTCGGCGCCCCTCAATTGCTTTTGTTCTTCTTGGACTTAAAGGTCATCACCCATGTTGCTCGTCTGAGGAACAGAGGTACCTGGCCAGAGTCACCTTTGTCCTTCAGAAGCAAACTGCATCTGCTCAGCAGTCTGTCCTACCAAAAGTTAGGGGCTGGATTCCAGATCCCCACAGTCCCTTCCAGCTCCAACACCCGGGGACAGTTCTCTGCTTAGCTGCTTCCCTCGTCAACCTTACAAACTCCCTGCGGCTCACAGGCACAGGACTCCTTTGCTGACCCAGCTCTAGCGGATCTTTGTTCACACAGGGATGGCCTGTTCGGAAGTTTTAGAGAAAGCAGTAAGTCCCAGTACGGAGATGCGTGCCTGCTCCCTTCCAGTCTCTGTGCTAATTCTCCTGCCCTCCGGCCGCTGCGGCCCACTCCCACTCCCTGTCCCTGGCCACGTCCCAGAGAAGTGGTTCTGTCGCTCCCTACTTCCTGCGCCCTCAAAATTTCCTCGAATGGCTCTTTCAGTTCAAAATATTTTACGAAAACAACTCTTTACTTCCTGAGTCCAACCAGTTCTTCCGGGTACTGCTCAATCTAATCTTTCTTAAAACCCCTGAAATAGAGAGGGTTAAAGAACAATTAAAACTCCGCATTTATTCCCAGGTGGCATGAATCAGGCTGTACACTTAGGATCCTCCCTTTCTCTGAAGCTCTATCGAATAAATGTTTACTTTTCTTGCATTCTCTGTAATATAGACCCAAGCAGTGAGTTTTACGTTCTCCATTACTTTTCCCCAACTCCACCCCTATTAAAGCTGACCTCATTTGTCTAGACAGCTTTTTCCTCCTCCTCTTTAACATTATCTACCTCAGATATATCCATAGATTGTCTCTTACTTACCCCTTATATCAATAATCTGAAACACATATCTTCATCTCATAAATGGTATCAGAGAGATTAAGTAATCTTAATTACGTAAGGTCATACAGCTAACGAATGGCGGAGTTCAACTTCAATCCAAACCCACCTCTTGTGAGCTGGACCTAATACAACCTCAGATGTCTGGAGGATACAGAAGGGTGGGGACCTAAGGACTCCGGCACCAAAGTAATCAAAATTACTTTGAGAATAATAACCTACGGTAAACTGATGGGAGGACCTTACAAACTGGTTACATATCACATTAATCTGTATTTAGCCCTTTATCATTAAATTACAAGCTTAAGAGCCAGAGGGAAAAGCCATCGACTCCTGCAGACCACCTGCTTTGTAACATGAGTCACAAACAGCTAAAGTGAAGAAGCCCTTGCAGGCCAAGATTAGTGAGTCATTCTTGGTGTGTGTGACACACTCTGTGAGAAGAAACGAAGATGGAAACAGAAGAGGACTCTCACTGGATTTAAGTTTCTAACAAACTTACTTAATAACGAACCACACTTCAAATCCCCCTAAGCAGAATCATTAAGAAAGAATTATTTTACCTAACGAACCCCAATACCACACTGAATAATTAGAAACAGCACCAGTTTAAGATGGACACACTTGTAGTATACATTTCTTTATGCTCCAGGAAAACAAAATGACTGGTTTGGGACTTTCAATTTCTAGAACATTTTTCAGAATATCAATTCATATATTAAAGAACACTAATATTATCTCATAAAATACTGTTTTTTACATGCATGTGTGCTAAGTCACTTCACCCGTGTCCAACTCTTTGTGACCCCATCAACCACAGCTCACCAGTCTCCTCTGTCCAGGGGCTTCTCCAGGCAAGAATCCTGGGGTGGGCTGCCATGCCCTCCTCCAGGGGATCTTCCCAACCCAGGGACTATGTCTATTGCGTCTCCTGCATTGGCAGGCAGGCTCTTTACCACTAACACCATGTAGGAAATGCATGATTTCTAAAGATTTTCTGAATTTCTAAACGTGATTATTTTATATTTTATTTTATATTTATATTTGGTCACATTGTTTTGTGATCAACAATAATTCCTAGAAATAAATGCATCTGTTATTTCACAGTAAAAAAGACAAATAATGATTCAATTTACAGAAATTTTAATCTCCTCTACATCCCCTCCCCTCCCAAAAGGAGACCAGTTGCTACATTAGACATCATCCCAGCTTCCTAAACCAGTAAGCGTAACTCCTGAAATGTCCATTTTACTCTTAGGAATCCAACGGAGGAACACATTATTGGTAATGCTAGAATGAACGCGCAATATTAAAAAAAGCAAACACTGGACTCAATTTTTTGAAAACAGAAAACTACTACTACAATTTTTTGTCTTTTAGAAAAGCACCTTTAGAAAAGCATGCTTTTCACATATGAACTAACAGATACGTGGTGAGATGAATGAGTATTCCACAAACAGGTAGTAATTTAAGTGTTTTGAGTTCATTATACCAAAAAACACTTATTCTAGGACACTGAGTCAGCGAACAAACTACTACAAGAGGTATAATTACAGGAACACATTGAAAATAGTCAACAAAGGGACTCAAGCTTGAAAAACACCTAAATAACAGTTGTCGTAAATAGCTTCCTCTACAAAGTATATCTTCCAGCTCTTGCTTGCCTTCTTCTTGGTTGAACACTTTTAAATACAACATAAAAATACATAAAGAGGAAAGCAAAGTTTCTGCACACAATAATTCAAAACAAATGTTACTCTGAAACAACACTTTTTGTTCAGAGTTTGCCCATTACAAAACAAGGATGTTTTCAAAATCTCTGAATTCTTGTGTGATACAGAAACTTCGAAGACAAGCCAGTAAATTTTCCTAAAACTGAGCTTTTCAAAGACTGAATTGCAAGTGCAAGGGAAACCTTAGGCAGTTTCCATTCTGAAGAGCCTACCTTTCTGCATATTTTAAGTTTCCCAGTTTTCCCAGGCCAGCTCTGCAATAAGCTCTACGATAAGAATCAGGCAGCAGCTTTTAAAAAATACCATTTCTTGAACCCTATGGCCAGAGACTCTGACTTAGTAGGTTTGGAATGGGGTCTCGGTGTCAGTATTTCAAAGCTCTCCAAGTAACTCTAATGTATAAGTTCTGCTATAACAAAACATTTGTGTCTCTAAATCACTGTGACATGTAAAATCACACAGTAAAAAACAAAGACCTTATGAGAAACCAGTGTTAAAGGTACAATGCTCAAAAACATCCTCAGGGATATAAACTGACTTTAACTTTTTTAAGATTAAAGAAAAAAAAATAGAACAATTAAAAACTTTACATGATCTTACTTGCACTAAATAACTGAGATGTAAAGTCGGTACTCCATAATGGCGGGTTCCACATCCACAGATTCAACCTCAGATCAAAAATACTCCCAAAAAAAAAAAAAAAATTTCCACAAAGTCCCAAAAGGCAAAACTTCAATTTACTGTACACCAGCAACTGTTTACACAGCATTTGTATTATATTAGGCATTATAAGTAATCTGGAGATGATTTAGAGTAAACGGGAGGATACACAGTAGGTTATATACAAACACTGCATCGTTGTATAAAAGAGCATGGGTGCCCTTGGATTTTGTCTCCACAAGAGCGGCTGGGCTGTGTGCTCAGTCCTGGCCAACTCTTTGCAACCCCATGGGCTGTGGCCCGCCAGGTTTCTCTGTCCACAGGAACTCTCCAGGCCAGAATCCTGCAGTTGGCAGCCTTTCCCTTCCCCAGGGGACCCTCCCAACCCAGGAATGGAACCCAGGTCTCCCGCATAGCAGGCAGATTCTTTACCATCTGAGCCCCCAGGGAAGCCCACCAACAGCGAAGTGGGCAGCCTGACCCTGCTCCAGGGGATCTTCCCACCCAGGGATCAAGCTGGGGTCTCCAGCACTGCAGACGGATTCTCTACCAGCTGAGCCCCCAGGGAAGCTCCAGCCTCGAGGGTGGGGGCGCCCCATGACATGACAGTACCCTGAAAAGAAGCCTGCCCATCAGAGCAGGTGTCAGAAGGGGTACAGCCTGTCAGTCACTGTAAAGTGACAGAAAGAGCTATCTGATTTGACAGAAAATTGCAGTACCACATGTAAGTGGGTATTCCTCATAACACAAGGGGAAAACAAGGCAGCCTGTAAATGAGGGAAGCGCGCGAGGGGGTGTGTGTGTGTGTTTTATATATTCCTAAGCAGATCAGTTCAGAGATGCAGTCTGCAGCAGTCTTCCAGGTTGTTGTGGGGTTTTTTTTGAATTTTTTTTTTTACTTTATTTTACTTTACAATACTGTATTGGTTTTGCCATACATCAGCATCCAGGTTTGTGCGTAAGCAACTGTAAAACCCATTACTCAAATTGCTCCCTGATATGTCCACTGCACAGGAACAAATTCCTGTTCTTAAACCCAGTGTTACAGCAGAGCTGACTCTACACTTAGGCTTAAGACTTACTGCCTTAAGATACAAAGGAAGTTGCAACTCTAGCTATGTAAGTCACTTGAACTCTTGAACAGCCTGGAGGCTGAGGGCAAAGAGCCACCACCCAGCAGAAAATTTCCATGTAACTTTGCAGTCGGCCCTCAGAATGTGAGCTCCGAATCCTCAGACATAACCAACCTCGGAGAGTGCAGTGTTGTAACAGGTATCTGCATCTAAGCCTGACTGCTGAGCAATAAGGCTGGCTTCCTACTGGCTCCTTGAAGAGCATCTTTAATTACTTTTAACACCCACATAGTACATGGAACATTGTCAATATTCATGTTTAAAAGTTAAGCTTAATATCTCTCTTCGAATATGGTTTTTTTTTTTATGTTATTTGACAATTAATCTATATCGGAAGATCCCCTGGAGAAGGGATAGGCTACCCACTGCAGTATTCTGGCCTGGAAAATTCCATGGACTCTCCAGTCCATGGGGTGGCAAAGGGTCAGACATAACTGCGCGACTGTCACTTTCACTTCATACAGCGTCCTGCTTCTATGCTCTCTGCAGCGTGCTCGCCAACAAAGGCCTGCGTGTCTGTCGCCGGCCGCCCCCTCCGCCCGTCTCGCCCCTGACAGCCACTGCTCCGTGCTCTGTACTTCCGTGTCTGCTTTTGCTACATTTAGTTTCCTCATGTAGTTGGGGTTTTTCTTTTCCTATTTTTAAAAGTATTCCATTTAAGAGTGAAATCGTTTATTTCTCTTCAGCTGACTCATCTCACTTGTCGAGCTGTGCGAGTGCCTCATATATTTTGGATATCAGTCTCTCGACAGATACATGACCGGCGAACATCTTCTCCCAGTTGGTAGGCTGTCTGTTCATTTTGCTGATGGGGACAGAAAGCATTTAATTTGATATACTCTCATTTGGGTTTTGTTCGTTGGTTTGGTTTTTTGGAAGATATTGCTACGACCGATAAAAAGTATACTATGTCTTCTACGAATTTTACGGTGTCGGGTCTTATATTCAAGTCTTTAACTGAGTTTGAGTTGATTCTTTCATATGACACAGGACAGTGACATAGTTTCACTTTTGCATGTGACTATCCATTTTCCCAATACAATCTATTGAGAATATTCTTTCTCCACTGTATGTTCTTGGCTCCTCTGTCATAAATTAATTATATATATATATATATATTTGGATATATATGTGGATTTCTGGGCTCATGATTCTTCTCACTGATCTATGTGTCCAATTTTAAAAAAAAAAAAAAAATTTCCACAAAGTCCCAAAAGGCAAAACTTCAATTTACTGTACACCAGCAACTGTTTACACAGCATTTGTATTATATTAGGCATTATAAGTAATCTGGAGATGATTTAGAGTAAACGGGAGGATACACAGTAGGTTATATACAAACACTGCATCGTTGTATAAAAGAGCATGGGTGCCCTTGGATTTTGTCTCCACAAGAGCGGCTGGGCTGTGTGCTCAGTCCTGGCCAACTCTTTGCAACCCCATGGGCTGTGGCCCGCCAGGTTTCTCTGTCCACAGGAACTCTCCAGGCCAGAATCCTGCAGTTGGCAGCCTTTCCCTTCCCCAGGGGACCCTCCCAACCCAGGAATGGAACCCAGGTCTCCCGCATAGCAGGCAGATTCTTTACCATCTGAGCCCCCAGGGAAGCCCACCAACAGCGAAGTGGGCAGCCTGACCCTGCTCCAGGGGATCTTCCCACCCAGGGATCAAGCTGGGGTCTCCAGCACTGCAGACGGATTCTCTACCAGCTGAGCCCCCAGGGAAGCTCCAGCCTCGAGGGTGGGGGCGCCCCATGACATGACAGTACCCTGAAAAGAAGCCTGCCCATCAGAGCAGGTGTCAGAAGGGGTACAGCCTGTCAGTCACTGTAAAGTGACAGAAAGAGCTATCTGATTTGACAGAAAATTGCAGTACCACATGTAAGTGGGTATTCCTCATAACACAAGGGGAAAACAAGGCAGCCTGTAAATGAGGGAAGCGCGCGAGGGGGTGTGTGTGTGTGTTTTATATATTCCTAAGCAGATCAGTTCAGAGATGCAGTCTGCAGCAGTCTTCCAGGTTGTTGTGGGGTTTTTTTTGAATTTTTTTTTTTACTTTATTTTACTTTACAATACTGTATTGGTTTTGCCATACATCAGCATCCAGGTTTGTGCGTAAGCAACTGTAAAACCCATTACTCAAATTGCTCCCTGATATGTCCACTGCACAGGAACAAATTCCTGTTCTTAAACCCAGTGTTACAGCAGAGCTGACTCTACACTTAGGCTTAAGACTTACTGCCTTAAGATACAAAGGAAGTTGCAACTCTAGCTATGTAAGTCACTTGAACTCTTGAACAGCCTGGAGGCTGAGGGCAAAGAGCCACCACCCAGCAGAAAATTTCCATGTAACTTTGCAGTCGGCCCTCAGAATGTGAGCTCCGAATCCTCAGACATAACCAACCTCGGAGAGTGCAGTGTTGTAACAGGTATCTGCATCTAAGCCTGACTGCTGAGCAATAAGGCTGGCTTCCTACTGGCTCCTTGAAGAGCATCTTTAATTACTTTTAACACCCACATAGTACATGGAACATTGTCAATATTCATGTTTAAAAGTTAAGCTTAATATCTCTCTTCGAATATGGTTTTTTTTTTTATGTTATTTGACAATTAATCTATATCGGAAGATCCCCTGGAGAAGGGATAGGCTACCCACTGCAGTATTCTGGCCTGGAAAATTCCATGGACTCTCCAGTCCATGGGGTGGCAAAGGGTCAGACATAACTGCGCGACTGTCACTTTCACTTCATACAGCGTCCTGCTTCTATGCTCTCTGCAGCGTGCTCGCCAACAAAGGCCTGCGTGTCTGTCGCCGGCCGCCCCCTCCGCCCGTCTCGCCCCTGACAGCCACTGCTCCGTGCTCTGTACTTCCGTGTCTGCTTTTGCTACATTTAGTTTCCTCATGTAGTTGGGGTTTTTCTTTTCCTATTTTTAAAAGTATTCCATTTAAGAGTGAAATCGTTTATTTCTCTTCAGCTGACTCATCTCACTTGTCGAGCTGTGCGAGTGCCTCATATATTTTGGATATCAGTCTCTCGACAGATACATGACCGGCGAACATCTTCTCCCAGTTGGTAGGCTGTCTGTTCATTTTGCTGATGGGGACAGAAAGCATTTAATTTGATATACTCTCATTTGGGTTTTGTTCGTTGGTTTGGTTTTTTGGAAGATATTGCTACGACCGATAAAAAGTATACTATGTCTTCTACGAATTTTACGGTGTCGGGTCTTATATTCAAGTCTTTAACTGAGTTTGAGTTGATTCTTTCATATGACACAGGACAGTGACATAGTTTCACTTTTGCATGTGACTATCCATTTTCCCAATACAATCTATTGAGAATATTCTTTCTCCACTGTATGTTCTTGGCTCCTCTGTCATAAATTAATTATATATATATATATATATTTGGATATATATGTGGATTTCTGGGCTCATGATTCTTCTCACTGATCTATGTGTCCAATTTTCTGCCAATACAATGCTGTTTTAATTATAATAGATTTGTGATATAACTTGAAGTCAGGGAGTGTGATACCTCCAGTTCTGCCCTCTCTTCTCAGGATTATTCTAGTTATTCAGGGTGGTCTTTTTGGTTCCATACAAATTATAAGTTTTTTTGTTCTATTTCTGTGAAAAATATCCTTGGGATTTTGATTTGTTGTTGTTGTCTAGTTGCTAAGCCAAGTCCACCTCTTTTGTGACCCCATGGACTGTAGCCCACCAGGTGCCTCTGTTTGTGAGATTTCCAGGCCAGAGTTCTGGAGCAGATTGCTACTTCCTTCTCCAAGGGATCTTCCCAGTCAGGGGTTGAACCCACATCTCCTGCACCAGCAGGTGGGTTCTTTACCACTGAGCCACCAGGAAAGCCCTGGGATTTTCACAGGCATTACACTGAATCCATAAATCATTTTACGTAATAGGAACATTTTAACAATCTTAATTTTTCCAGTCCATGAGCATAGAATATCTTTCCATTTCTTTGTGTCATCTTTAATCTTTTCCCATAGCATCTACCAGTTTTTAGTGTACATGTCTTTCACCTCCTAGAATAAATTTACTCCTCAGTATTCTGTTTGTTTCAGTTGTACATGGGACTCAACTTCTTATCCTGCGAGTTGGTTGTTAACATATAGGAACACACAAAAAAAATTTGTTTTACACTGACTTTGTACCCAGAAAGTTTACTGTATTCGTTAATTATTTCTAAGGTTTTTTTATGGAGTCTTTAGGGTTTTCTATACATAACACCCAGGTCTCCTGCATTGCAGGCAGACGCTTTAACCTCTAAGCCACAACCACCAGATTCACAAATAGTGATGGATTTACTTCTTCCTTTCTAATTTGGATGCATTTTATTTCCTGTTCTTGGCTGATGGCTGTGGTCTGGACTTCCGGTACTTTGTTGAATAAAAGTGTGAGAGTGGACATCATCATCTTGTTCCTGATCTTGGAGATCTTTTTCACCTTTGAATATAAGCTGTCGGTTTGTCATGAAAGTGAAAGTCATGCAGTTGTGTCCAGCTCTTTGCAACGCCATGGAATTCCCCAGGCCAGAATACGGGAGTGGGGAGCCTTTCCCTTCCCTAGGGGACCCTCCTAACCCAGGGATGAAACCCAGGTCTCCCACGTTGCAGGCGGATTCCTTACCAGCTGAGCCACCAGGGGAGTGGTGGATTTGTCATATATGCCCTTTACTATACTGAGGCACATTCCTTCTGTACACACTTTATTGAGAGTTTTTATCATAAATGGGTTCTGAGTCTTGTCAAATGCTCTGTTGCATCAATTGAGATGATCATATGATTTTAATCCATTATTTTGTTAATGGGATGAATCACATTGATGGATTTGTGGGTGTCAAGCCATCTTTGCACCCCTGGAATAAATCACACTTGATTACGGTGTTTGATCCTCTTAACATACAATTGCAGTATTCATAGGGGGTTGGTTCTAAGATCTGCCATGGACACCAAAACCTGCTAGACACCCAAGTCCCACCGCAGGCCTCCATACCCACGGCTCCACACCAGTGGGTTCAACCAGCTGCATACCAAACAGCCTTGTCTTTACTACAGGGGAAAAAGCCATGTACAAGTGGACCCGTGAAGTCCAAAACCTGTGCTTTCAAGGGTCAGCTGTATTGTTTATTTGGTTTACTAATATTTTCTTGAGGACTTTTGCACCTATGCTCATCAGAGATAATACTCTAATTTTCTTTGTGCTTCCTGTCTGATTTGCAGATTCAAGTAATGTCAGCCTCTTCAGTTGTTTGGAAGAATCTGAGGAGAATTTGAATGCTTGGCAGAATTCACAGGGAAGCGGCCTGGCTCTGGCCTTTGCGTTTTGGGATTTTTTTCTGTCCCAGTCTTCTTCCTGCTGATCTGTTCATGCAGATTCACTTTCCTTTGTGACCCAACCCTGGACGGTTGTATGCTGTGACTGGAAGAACGCTGCACTGCTTCCAGGTGTCCTGTTTGTTAGTGGACAGCAGTTCATAAAACTCTCTTATAGTCCACTGTATTTCCGTGGTATCCACTGCTATTGCTCTTTCATTTCCGACTTTTATTACCAGAGCTTTCTTTTTTCCTACTGAGTCTAGCTAAAGGTCTGTCAATCCTGAGTACTGCCATCTTTTGTTTTCTGGTTGTTCTGTATCTCCATTGTTTCTTTTTCCTTGTTTTTCTGTCTGCCATTTTACTTTGGTGATTTTCCATGAGATTTTTCTCAGTTTCTTTTTTAAAATTAAAAAAAAAATTTTTTTTCGTGTCTCTGCTCTAGATTGTTTTTGTTTACCACAAGGTTTGCATGAAATATCTCACAGATAAAAGAGTCCTTTTTTCTGCTGGACAGTTTTCATTTGCTTACATGGGTTGCTTCCTTTCCTTCTTCCACTTTGTATTTTGTTGTCTCAAATTATCCGTTTTATGCTGTGTTTATCACCAAGTGAAGGAGCCACAGTTTTATTCTATGTCTTACTGTCCCCCCAACCTTTATCCAATGATTAAATGTTCAACAACTGATTCTGATAGGGTTGCAATTTCCTGGCTCTAGTCTATCGCCTTAGTCACACTTTTGTGCACTCTGCCTTTTTGTTTTAGGAGAAGAGCTCCTTTCAACATTTCTTATAAAGCACGTTTAGTGGTAATGAACTCTAGCAAAGAATTTTTTTCTCCTTCATATCTGAAGAATACTACCTCGGCTGAATGTAGTATTATTGGCTGACACTTTTCATATTTCAGTATTTTGAGTATGCCATTCCATTTTCTCCAGGCATGTAGAGTTTCTGCTGAGAAATCTGCTGATGGTTGAGTGTGGGCTCTTCTCAAGGTTACCACTCTTTTTTCCCCTGGATGCCTGTAACGTTGCTGGTTGGGGGGAGGGGGGGATTGTTTTGTTTGTTTGTTTGTTTCTGCATTTACTTTGGAGAATTTTAATATAATAGGTCTTTAGTTCAGTTCAGTCGTGTCTGACTCTTTGCGACCCCATGGACTGCAGCACACCAGGCCTCCCTGTCCATCACCAACTCCCAAAGTCTACTCAGACTCATGTCCATTGAGTCAGTGATGCCATCCAACCATCTCATCCTCTGTTGTTCCCATCACCTCCTGCCTTCAATACTTCCCAGCAAAAGGGTCTTTTCCAGTGAGTCAGTTCTTCCCATCAGGTGGCCAAAGGATTGGAGTTTCAGTTTCAGCATCAGTCCTTCCAATGAATATTCAGGGCTGATCTCCTTTAGGATGGACTGGTTGGATCTCCTTGCAGTCCAAGGGACTCTCAGAGTCTCCTCCAGCACCGCAGTTCAGGAGCATCGATAACGTGTCTTGGAGAAAGGCACTCTGCATTGAGGTCATAAGCAGCTCTCTAAGCATCATGCAGCCAGTTCCTTCCCCAGGTCTGGGGAGTTCTCAGTTGTTATTTCTTTAATTAAGGTCTCTGCTCCCATTCCCCTCTCTCTCCTTCTGGGATACCCAGTATTCTGATGTTGCCCTTTCTAATAGAAATGGGTATTTCTCACAGAATTTCTTTTAGGATCTTAATGCTCTCTCCTCTTCCAACTGTACCATTTCTAGATTTCTGTCTTTGGACTAGCTAGTTCTCTCTTCCATACAGTCTGCTCAACTTTCAATTCTTTCGAGAGAATTCTTCATCTCCTTTATGGATGTAGCCTCAGAATCTGTTTGGTTCTGTCTTGGAGTTCCAATCTCTCTGGTGAAGTATTGCCTCTGTTCTTTCATTTCACTCCTGAGCTCCAGAACTGCCTCTGCGTTTCCCTGCAGCTCCCCACCTTTCTTCATGACGGCTGCTTTACAGTAGGGGGCACAAGAGCACAAGTTTCTGGCTTCTCCCACCTGAGCTGCCTCTGGTGCATCTGAGAGTTGGCACTTTCCACTTGCCACCACCCACTGACAGGTGCCACCCAGTTCCCTAGAGGTCAGTGTCTGTGCCTGCAGGGTTACTGATGCGTTCCTCCTGCTGGAGTCAACAGGACCATCCCCTGGGAAACCAGGATGCCAGCTGCCTCGGGCATCTTCAGAGTCTCCCGGGTGGCAGGGTCTGCTGCCATTGGTGGGGGTGGGGGTGCGTGGAGGGAGGCCAGGGTCATGGAGGGTGCCCAGGTCCTGCCACTGTGGGCACAGGGGCAGGGGCGGAGTGCTGGGCACTTTTGAAACTGCATCGATGCAGCTGTGGGCTCCACGGTCCCTGCTGCTGGCGCTGGGAGCTGGGGACAGCTCTGCAGCCCGGGGGCCGAGCCGACGCCACCAGGCTCTCTGGGGCTGGGCGGCCAGGGCTCTGGGGTCGCAGCACTGCCTTCCGCGCCCTCCCGCAGCTTCCTCTGTGTGTTCCCAGACACCCACCTTCAGATGGATAGACACGAGCGAGTCTCCAAGTGCTTTGCAGAGAGGTACGTTTGCTGAGTTACAGATTTTTTCAACTGGTTGTATCTCATGTGGACATGATGATTTTTTAATTGGATGAGTTGATTTTTGCTCTTGAGTAAAATGAGTTCCTTATATGTTAGGTGAAGGTGAAGTCACTCAGTTGTGTCCGACTCTTTGCGACCCCATGGACTGTAACCTACTAGGCTTCTCTGTCCATGGGATTCTCCAGGCAAGAATACTGGAGTGGATTGCCATTTCCTTCTCCAGGGGATCTTCCCGACCCAGGGACTGAACC
Source organism: Litocranius walleri (assembly GCA_006410535.1). NCBI lineage: Eukaryota > Metazoa > Chordata > Mammalia > Artiodactyla > Bovidae > Litocranius > Litocranius walleri. The sequence continues at coordinate 711,649 of SJYG01000279.1, read as the reverse complement.
CGGGTCTCCAGCATTGGAGGCAGATGTTTTAACCTCTGAGCTACCAGGGAAGCCCCCAAATAGATGTTTTGTAAATATCTTCTCCCATTTGGTTGGCAGCCTATTCATTCTGCTGATAATTTCTTGCTACATAGAAGCTTTTCATAAATGCTATTGGCTGATTTATTTTTTGCTTTTGTTGCTTGAGTTTTTGTGTCTTTTTCAAAAACTGCTGCCAAGAACAATGTCAAGGAGGTCTTTTTGTTCCCATGTTTTCTTCTAGTAGCTTTGCAGTTTCATATCTTACATTTAAGCTTTTGGTCCATTCCAGTTAAATTTTTATGAGTGGTATGAGTCATGCTTCATCCTTTTGCAAAAGCCCACTCTTGGCTTCCTTGTCAAATTTTAGTTGACCATATACTCATGGGTTTATTTCTGGGCTATCAATTCTGTTGCATTGATTTGGCCTCTGGGTCTAAGCCAGTACCGTATTGTTTTGATCATCACACCTTTGCAAAAAATTTTGAAATGAGGAAGTGTGAGGCATCTAGACTTACTCTACTTTTTCAGAATCATTTTGGCTATTTGGGGGTCTTTGTGATTCCATATGAACTTTAGGACTGTTTTTCTGTGTCAATGAAAAATGCCATTGGCATTTTGATAGAAACTGCATTAAATCAATAGATGGCTTTTGGCAGTAAGAACATGTTAAAAATACTACCCCATTTCATTAGCACAGAATGTCTTTCCATTTTTGTGTCTTCTTCAGTTCCTCTCATCAGTCTTATAATTTTCACTGTACAGGGCTTTCCCTTTTTGGTCACATTCGTTATTAAGGATTTTAACTTTTATGATATTGTACATGGGATTACTGTCTTCCTTTTTTAAATAGTTCATCATCAGTGTATAGAAACAAAATATATTTTACTGAATTGGCCTATTAGTTCTATTAGTTTTTTTGGTTATTATTTTTATTATTCTCTATATATAATATCATGTCCTCCACAAACAGAGGCAACTTGACCTTCTCCTTCCTCGTCTGGATGCCTTTATTTCTGACAAGTGTAATTTCACTTGTGTAAATTCACACTAGCACAGAATAAAACAAGTATTCAAACTAAAATAGCTGTAAAAATAAAGAGAGATATTCAATTTCATGCATAATTAGAGATTCCGATCCTCCAGATTAATAAAAATTCATAAGTTTGACAACACAATCTCTTGCCTAGATCAAGCAGAAGCTGACAGTTTCATATAGTCCTGCTAGATACACAGAATGGTGCAATGGCTACAAAGGAAATTTACGTTTATAGTGACAACATATAGCAACACTAAGAAGACATCTGCACTGTGACCTAGAAGACACAGGAATGTTGGCAGCACCAAAGAATATGCTAACCATCAGACAATTGGACTCACCTCCTATTCTAGCTCACTTCAGTTCAGCTGCTCAGTCACGTCTGACTCTTTGCCATCCCATGGACTGCAGGACACCAGGCCTCCCTGTTCATCACCAACTCCCAGAGTTCAAAAGCATCAATTTTTTGCCATTCAGCCTTCTTTATAGTCCAACTCTTACATCCATGCATGACCACTGAAAAAACCATAACTTTGACTAAATGGATCTTTGTTGGCAAAGTAATGATGTCTCTGCTCTTTAAGACACTGTCTAGGTTGGTCATAACTTTTCTTCCAAAGAGCAGGCATCTTTTAATTTCATGGCTGCAGTCACCATCTGCAATGATTTTGGAGCCCCCAAAAATAATGTCTGATACTGTTTTCACTGTTTCCCCATCTATTTCCCATGAAGTGATGGGACCAGATGCCATGATCTTAGTTTTCCAAATGTTGAGTTTTAGGCCAACTTTTTCACTCTCCTCTTTCACTTCATCAAGAGGCTTTTTAGTTCCTCTTCACTTTCTGCCATAAGGGTGGTGTCATCTGCATATCTGAGGTTATTGATATTGCTCCTGGCAATCTTGATTCCAGCTTGTGCTTCATCCAGCCTAGCATTTCTCATGATGTACTCTGCATAGAAGTTAAATAAGCAGGGTGACAATATACAGCCTTGGCATACTCCTTTCTTGATTTGGAACCAGTCTGTTCTTCCCAGTCCAATTCTAACTGTTATTTCTTGACTTATATACAGATTTCTCAGAAGGCAGGTCAGGTGGTCTGGTATTCCCATCTCTAAGAATTCTCCACAGTTTGTGGTGATCCACACAGTCAATGGCTTTGGTATAGTCAATAAAGAGAAGTAGATGCTTTTGTGGAACTCTCTCACTTTTTCAATGAACCAACAAAGTTGGCAATTTGATCTCCAGTTCCTCTGCCTTTCCTAAATCCAGTTTGAACATCTGGAAGTTCACAGTTCATGTACTATTGAAGACTATTGGGTTGGAAGATTTTGAGGATTACTTTGCTAGCATGTGAGATGAGTGCAATTGTGCAGTCGTTTGAGCACTCTTTGGCCTTTGTCTGGGACAGGAGTGAAAACTGACCTTTTCCAGTCCTGTGGCCACTGCTGAGTTTTCCAAATTTGCTGGCATATTGAGTGCAGCACTTTCACAGCATCATCTTTCAGGATTTGAAATAGCTCAACTGGAATGCCATCACCTCCACTAGCTTCGTTTGTAGTGATGCTTCCTAAGGCCCACTTGATTTTACATTCCAGGATGTCTGGCTCTAGGTGAGTGATCACACCATCATGATTCTTTGGGTCGTGAAGATCTATTTTGTATAGTTTTTCTGTGTATTCTTGTCACCTCTCCTTCATATCTTCTGCTTCTGTTAGGTCCATACCATTTCTGTCCTTTATTGTGCCCATCTTCACATGAAATGTTCCCTTGATATCTCTAATTTTCCTGAAGAGATTTCTAGTCTTCCCCATTCTAATGTTTTCCTCTGTTTCTTTGCATTGATCCCTGAGGAAGGCTTTCTTATCTCTTTGCTATTCTTTGGAACTCTGCATTCCAATGGGTATAACTTTCCTTTTCTCCTTTGCCTTTCACTTGTCTTCTTTTCACAGTTATTTGTAAGGCCTCCTCAAACAACCTTTTTGTATTTCTTTTTCTTGGGGATGGTCTTGATCACTGCCTCCTGTACAATGTCATGAACCTCCATCCATAGTTCATCAGGCACTCTGTCTACCAGATCTAGTCTCTTGAATCTATTTGTCGCTTCCACTGTATAATCATAAGGAATTTGATTTAGGTCATGCCTGAGTGGTCTAGTGGTTTTCCCTACTTTCTTCAATTTAAGTCTTAATTTGGCAACATATAACACATGTATGTTTTCCAAATTTGCTGGCATATTGAGTGCAGCACTTTCACAGCATCATCTTTCAGGATTTGAAATAGCTCAACTGGAATGCCATCACCTCCACTAGCTTCGTTTGTAGTGATGCTTCCTAAGGCCCACTTGATTTTACATTCCAGGATGTCTGGCTCTAGGTGAGTGATCACACCATCATGATTCTTTGGGTCGTGAAGATCTATTTTGTATAGTTTTTCTGTGTATTCTTGTCACCTCTCCTTCATATCTTCTGCTTCTGTTAGGTCCATACCATTTCTGTCCTTTATTGTGCCCATCTTCACATGAAATGTTCCCTTGATATCTCTAATTTTCCTGAAGAGATTTCTAGTCTTCCCCATTCTAATGTTTTCCTCTGTTTCTTTGCATTGATCCCTGAGGAAGGCTTTCTTATCTCTTTGCTATTCTTTGGAACTCTGCATTCCAATGGGTATAACTTTCCTTTTCTCCTTTGCCTTTCACTTGTCTTCTTTTCACAGTTATTTGTAAGGCCTCCTCAAACAACCTTTTTGTATTTCTTTTTCTTGGGGATGGTCTTGATCACTGCCTCCTGTACAATGTCATGAACCTCCATCCATAGTTCATCAGGCACTCTGTCTACCAGATCTAGTCTCTTGAATCTATTTGTCGCTTCCACTGTATAATCATAAGGAATTTGATTTAGGTCATGCCTGAGTGGTCTAGTGGTTTTCCCTACTTTCTTCAATTTAAGTCTTAATTTGGCAACATATAACACATGTAATTGCAGCCATGAAATTAAAAGACGCTTACTCCTTGGAAGGAAAGTTATGATCAACCTAGATAGCATATTAAAAAGCAGAGATATTACTTTGCCAACAAAGGTCCATCTAGTCAAGGCTATGGTTTTTCCAGTAGTCATGCATGGATGTGAGAGTTGGACTGTGAAGAAAGCTGAGCACCAAAGAATTGATGCATTTGAACTGTGCTGTTGGAGAAGACTCTTAAGAATCCCTTGGACTGCAAGGAGATCCAACCAGTCCATCCTAAACGAGATTAGTCCTGGGTGTTCACTGGAAGGACTGATGCTGAGACTGAAACTCCAATACTTTGGCCACCTCATGCGAAGAGGTGACTCACTGGAAAAGACTCTGATGCTGGGAGGGATTGGGGGCAGGAGGAGAAGGGGACGACAGAGGATGAGATGGCTGGATGGCATCACTGACTCGATGGACATGAGTTTGGGTGAACGCCAGGAGTTGGTGATGGACAGGGAGGCCTGGCGTGCTGCAGTTCACGGGTCGCAAAGAGTCGGACACGACTGAACGACTGAACTGAACTGAACACATGTAATAATTCCAAGTAAAAAAGAACTGTACACTAGTTGAATGGGCTGCTCCACAATAAGGGATAAAGAGGCCACAGCAAGATGCGCAGTAACTCTGAAATCCGTCCCCCAGTATAGTGGCACACAGCTGGGAGGCATCTCACAAGCCCAGAGTCTATCTTTAAAGATCAAAGGGTCTGTGTCCCACATTGGGCATCCCAACCCTTGGGACCTGCGCCAGAGAGACAAGGCCCCCAAATATCTGGCTTTAGAAACCAATGGGGCTTACATCCAGGGTGGGCTGTGCGGATCTGAGATCCTCCTATGAAGGGGTTCAGGTGCGGACTCACTGGTTCCAGAAACCAGCACAGAGGCCAGTTCGGAAGGTGACTGGATTGTACCTGATGGAGATGTGGCTGCTCGTCTGCTGGAGGGACAGATAACCTGGGATTTTTCCTCCTGGGTTTCTGCACTCTGACCCCACCTTGCTGCTGCAAGGGGGAGAGCACACCATCCGTCTATAGCCAAGAGCCTGCCGCACCCACAATGCTCACCACAGGCCTCTCTAAAGCAGGGGGCATGCCCCATTCCCACCACTCCACCCCCATGATGGGGAACAGCGCAGGCATGCCCCTCCCCAGCACTCTCTCCTTCCCGCCTCCCTAAATCGGGGGCAAGCCCCTTCCCAGGGCACAGCCACACTAATGCTTTCGAAGAACAGCCTACACAAGGAGCCCTCCTGACTGCCCGGTTCTGGGGGCCAGAGGAGCTTTCACTCCTGGCCCCACGGGACTCAAACAGTCAGAAAGACAGTTCTGGGCAGAATACCACACCCAGGAGGATACATAAAGAGCAAAGGGAAACACCCCCGGTCTGCACATGAAAAAGACCCCATTAATCCTTCCAGACTTCAACCTGAACGGGAGGTTTCATGTCTGCAATACACCTAAAGGCTATATAGGTTCTCTTTGGGAGCATAAGCAAGGAAACACCATCTGTGCACCGTTGTATCCTCACGACAGCACGCTGGTACCTCCCAGAAAGAAGCCCGTGCACTCCTCTGCAGCCCTGGTTCTTCCAGCTGCTACCGAGGGGACACCTCTGGAGCTTGATCTGGAGGTCAGCAGGGTAGGCGGCCCTTGTGCTGTTAAGACTTCACCATCTCTCTGATTACTGCAAAAGCTACTGTCTGAGAAACAGGCTTCCAATCAGCCTGAACCCGGGTGCTGACTGAGATCATTACCTTTAGAACTCTTGGCACACCCTGGACAGGCGAGAGCTATCAAGAATAAATCAGACCACGCAGACAAGCACATGGGACCCAGAGCCCATCAAGAGCTGGAGCACGGCCGAATGAGCACAGCCCTCTCTTACATAAGGCCTAGTTCTTCAAGACTGGGAGAGGGGGCTTTTTTATCTAATACATAGAAACAATTACACAGAGTCAAGCAAAGGAAAAAAAAAAAGGAATATATTCCAACCAAAAGAGTAAGATGAAACCTCAGAGAAAGACCTTCATATAACAGATATAAGTAACATGCATGATACAGAGTTAGAGAGATGCTTACTGAACTCCAAAGAAGAAGGATGAACGTTGTGAGAGCTATAATGGACAGACAGGAAGTATTTTAAAACATTACACGGATGCCACAGAACCAAAGAATACAATGACCGAACTGAAAAATACACTGGAGGGGTTCAAGAGCTGACTAGATAAACTAGAATAACAAAACAGCAACCTGGAAGGGCAGCTGAACTCAACCCAACAAGCAGCAAAAAGAAACAAGAATTTTAAAAAGTGAAGATAACGAGACCTGTGAGACTACATCAAGCAGACTAACACTCACATTATAGGGGGCCCAGAAGGAAAAGAGAGAACGGGGGCAGAAAAATTATTTGAAAAACAGGTGACCATAAACTCCCACAACCTGGAGAGGAAAGCATTCAGATCCAGGAAGAAAAGAAGTGCCAAATAAGATAAACACAATAAATCAAAACATTAAAAAAGGAAAAGCTAAAGAGAGAATCTTAAAAGCTGCAAGAGAAAAACAACTTGTTGTATAAACAGGAACTCCCACAAGATCATCTGCTGATTTTCCAGGAGAAACTCTGCAAGTCAAAAGGGAATAATACAACACACTTAAAGTGACGACAGGGCAAAACCTACAACTAAGAACACTCTATCATTCAGAATTGAAGGGGAGATTTTTTTTAAAGTCTTCTAAATAAGCAAAAGCTAAAGGAGCTCATCAGTCTTCCCCGGTGGCTCAGTGGTAAAGAACGCTTCGCCAGTGCAGGAGATGGGGGTTCGAAAAGAGTCAGGAAGATCCCCTGGAGGAGGAAATGGCAGCCCACTCCAGTGTTCTTGCCTGGGAAATCCCGTTGACAGAGGAGCCTGACAGGCTGCAGTCCCCAGGGCTGGAAAAGAGCCGGACACAACTTAGCAACTAACAACAGTGAAAAGGAGTTCATCACCACTTAACAACGCCCACAGGAAACTGTGACGGGTCTTCCTTAAGCTGAAAAGAGCTGGCACTAACCAGTGAAAACATGAGAGCAAAAACCTCACTGGTAAGAACAAATCTACGGTGAAAGCAGAAGATTAACCACAACCACTGGTAAGAAGGCTAAAAGATAAAGTAGCAAAATTAATTAAAACTACATAATTATTTAAAGGTTACACAAAAAGATGTAACATATAACATCAAAAACGGAAAACATGATTGAGGGGAATAAAAATGCAAGTTTTCAGAATGTGTTCAAATTTAAGTTGCTACCAACTTAAACTAGACTGCTATATATATAGATCATTATATGCAAACCTCATGGTAACCAAAAAAATATATATATATACGTACAGATATAAGTAACATGCATGATACAGAGTTAGAGAGATGCTTACTGAACTCCAAAGAAGAAGGATGAACGTTGTGAGAGCTATAATGGACAGACAGGAAGTATTTTAAAACATTACACGGATGCCACAGAACCAAAGAATACAATGACCGAACTGAAAAATACACTGGAGGGGTTCAAGAGCTGACTAGATAAACTAGAATAACAAAACAGCAACCTGGAAGGGCAGCTGAACTCAACCCAACAAGCAGCAAAAAGAAACAAGAATTTTAAAAAGTGAAGATAACGAGACCTGTGAGACTACATCAAGCAGACTAACACTCACATTATAGGGGGCCCAGAAGGAAAAGAGAGAACGGGGGCAGAAAAATTATTTGAAAAACAGGTGACCATAAACTCCCACAACCTGGAGAGGAAAGCATTCAGATCCAGGAAGAAAAGAAGTGCCAAATAAGATAAACACAATAAATCAAAACATTAAAAAAGGAAAAGCTAAAGAGAGAATCTTAAAAGCTGCAAGAGAAAAACAACTTGTTGTATAAACAGGAACTCCCACAAGATCATCTGCTGATTTTCCAGGAGAAACTCTGCAAGTCAAAAGGGAATAATACAACACACTTAAAGTGACGACAGGGCAAAACCTACAACTAAGAACACTCTATCATTCAGAATTGAAGGGGAGATTTTTTTTAAAGTCTTCTAAATAAGCAAAAGCTAAAGGAGCTCATCAGTCTTCCCCGGTGGCTCAGTGGTAAAGAACGCTTCGCCAGTGCAGGAGATGGGGGTTCGAAAAGAGTCAGGAAGATCCCCTGGAGGAGGAAATGGCAGCCCACTCCAGTGTTCTTGCCTGGGAAATCCCGTTGACAGAGGAGCCTGACAGGCTGCAGTCCCCAGGGCTGGAAAAGAGCCGGACACAACTTAGCAACTAACAACAGTGAAAAGGAGTTCATCACCACTTAACAACGCCCACAGGAAACTGTGACGGGTCTTCCTTAAGCTGAAAAGAGCTGGCACTAACCAGTGAAAACATGAGAGCAAAAACCTCACTGGTAAGAACAAATCTACGGTGAAAGCAGAAGATTAACCACAACCACTGGTAAGAAGGCTAAAAGATAAAGTAGCAAAATTAATTAAAACTACATAATTATTTAAAGGTTACACAAAAAGATGTAACATATAACATCAAAAACGGAAAACATGATTGAGGGGAATAAAAATGCAAGTTTTCAGAATGTGTTCAAATTTAAGTTGCTACCAACTTAAACTAGACTGCTATATATATAGATCATTATATGCAAACCTCATGGTAACCAAAAAAATATATATATATACGGTAGATACACAAAAGATGAGAATGGAATCTAAACATAACACTAAAGAAATTCATCAAACCACAAGAGAAACAAGCAAGAGATGAAGAAAGAAACAGCCAGAAAACAAACAACAGAATGACATGAGCACACACCTCTTAATAAGTATGCACCTATTAATATGTATTTTCAATGTAATTGGACTAAATTATCTGGTTAAAAGATACAGGTTGGCTGAATGGATAAATTTTTAAAAATTAAAAAATTAAAGGCTAACTTATATGTTACCAAGAAGAGATTTAGTTCAGGTTTAAGGACACGAAGACTGAAAGCAGACGGATGGAAAAAGATATTCCATGCAAAGAAAGATGAAAAGAAAGCTCGTATAGCTATAGTTAACATTAGACACAATAGACTTTAAAACAAAGAACGTAACAGAAGACACGAAAAGCATTATACAATATAAAGGGGTCAATTCAACAAGAGGACACAACATTTGTAAATATCCACACACATAACATAGGGACACTTGAACATATAAGGCAACTGTTAACAGATCTAAATGGAAAATTTGACAGCAATGCAATAATTGTTGGAGACTACCCCATTTACATCGATGGATAGATGTCCACACAGAAACTCAATAGGGAAATAACAGCTTGAAATGAATCACTGGACCTGGCCGGTCTGAGAGAAATACACAGAATATTCTACCACAAAGCAGCAGAACACACACTCTCCTCGAGGGTGTGCAAGGCATCCTCAAGATTCGGCCACAGGCTGGACCACAAAACAAATCTCAGTAAACTGGTTGAAATAATACCACGCAATTTCTATCAAGATTCTAATGTCATTTTGCACAGACTAGAATTATTCTAAAATTTGCATGGAATCAAAGTCCCCAAATAGCCAAAGCAATCTGAGGAAGGAAATAAGGGAGGAATGAACAAAGCTGTGAGTATCATGTTCCCTGATCCCAAACCATGCTAATGGAAACAGGATGATGCTGGCAGGAGACACACAGATCAATGGAACAGAAGAGAGCCAGGAAACAAACCCACATGGAAATGGACAACTGGTTTACACAAGGAAAAACATCCATAACCTCAGATAGGCAGATGACACCACCCTTATGGCAGAAAGCAAAGAACTAAAGAGCCTCTTGATGAAAGCGAAAAAGGAGAGTGAAAAAGTTGGCTTAAACTCAACATTCAGAAAACGAAGATCATGGTATCCAGTCCCATCACTTCATGGGAAATAGGTGAGGAAACAGTGGAAAGAGTGATAGACTATTTTTTGTTCTCCAAAATCACTGCAGATGGTGACTGCAGCCATGAAATTAAAAGACACTTACTCTTTGGAAGGAAAGTTATGACCAAACTAGACAGCATATTAAAAAGCAGAGACATTATTTTGCCAACAAAGGTCCATTTAGTCAAAGCTATGGTTTTTCCAGTTCTCAGGTATACATGTGAGAGTTGGACTGTAAAGAAAGCTGAGCACTAAAGAATTGATGCTTTTGAACTGTGGTGTTGAAGAGGATTCTTGAGAGTCCCTTGGACTGAAAGGAGATCCAAACAGTCCATCCTAAAGGAGATCAGTCCTGAATGTTAATTGGAAGGACTGATTCTGAAGCTGAAACTCCAATACTTTGGCCACCTGAGGTGAAGAACTGTCCCATTAGAAAAGACTCTGATGCTGGGAAAGATTGAAGGTGGGAGGAGAAGGGGATGGTAAAGGATGAGATGGTTGAATGGCATCACCAACTCGATGGACATGGGTTTGAGAAGGTTCCAGGAGTTGGCAATGGACGGGTAGGCGACAGACAGGCAGGGTTGCAAAGAGTCAGACACAACTGAGCAACTGAACTAAACTGAACTTAAAATAAAGGAGGCAAGAATATGCAATGGGAAAGGGCAGTCTCTTTGATAAATAGTACTGGGAAAACCCAACAGTCATAGGCAAGAGAATAAAACTGGATTACTATCTTACGCCATACACAAAAATCAACTCAAAATGGATTAAAAACTTGAACGTAACATCAGAAACCATAAAACTCCTAGAGGAACACACAGTCACTATGCTCCTTCTCATCACTTTTAGAGATATTTTTGGATCTGATTCAAAGGTAATGGCAACAAAAGCAAAAATAAACACTACATCAAAAAGCTTCGGTACAGCAAAGGAAACCATCAACCAAACCAAAAGTCAACCTACAGAATAGAAGATATTTGCAAGTCATACATCCGATAAAGCACTAATCTAAACATATAAAGAATTCATACAACTAAACAAGAACAACAAAACCCGACTCTAAAGTAGGCCGAGGTACAGAAAAAGATGCGCATCATCACCAACTATTAGGGAAATGCAGATCAAAACCACAGTGAGATATCATCACATATTTGTCAGAAGGGCTATTATCAAAAAGACAGGTACTGGAAATTTTTAAGAGAAAAAGGAACCTTTATACGTTGTGAGTGAGCATGTAATTTAGTGCAGCCACTGTGTAAAACAATATGACAGCTCCTCAAATAATTAATAACATGCCTCATATGGGCCCATATGATCTAGTTATTCCACTTCTGGCGTGCTGCGATTCATGGGGTCGCAAAGAGTCGGACACCACTGAGCGACTGAACTGAACTGAAACGAAAACACCAACTAAAAGAGAGAGACGCCTCCTTATGTTCACTGTAACATTGTTTAAAACAGACATGGAAATCACCTAAGTGTCCATCAGGGGACAAAGAGATAAAGAAGACGTGTACGTGTACACGACAGAGTACCTCCCAGTCGTGGGAAAGCAGGAAATGCTGCCATTCACGACAGCATGGACGGGCTGTGGGGCTATTTTGCAAAGTGAAGTCAGTCAGTCAGTCAGAGAAAGACCAACACCCCATGATTGCACTTAAATGCAGAATCTAAAAAAAAAAAATGAACACAGAAAACAAAACTCGCAGTAACAGACTGGTGGTTGTCAAACGGAAAGAGGGTTCGGGTGTTAGTGAAAAGGGTGAGGGGGTCAATATACGCTAACAGATGGTAACGAGATACTGGAATGATCACTTTACAGGGTACACCAGTTTTAATGGAATTAAAACAAATGAACAAAAAACTATCCTAACAAGAAAAAGAGGTAGGAAGGGAGGAGGGGAAGAAGGTTAATTCATTTGTCAAAAAAGGGACCAAGTCTAAATAACCATGTACTTTGTAACGGAGATGCAAAAGACACGAAATAAAAAATGAGCAAACTGCAGGGAGAAACAGACAGAGTCACCATCATAATCAGAGGTCTCAACACCCCCTCAATAACTGATAAGAGAGGAAGGCAGAAATGAGTGAAGAAACTACTATCAACCGTCGTGGCCCGTCCCTTACAGAACAGTGCAAACAACAAGCGCAGAGCAGAAAGTGCACGCGAAAGAGCTACCAAGACAGGCCGCACTCTGCCATGAAACAGGCGCCCAGAAATCTAAGAGGATCCAAGCCACAGAAAATCAGACCTCAGAGAACAATGGAACTAAATTTGAAATTAATAACAAAAATATCTCTTTAAAGAAAAAACTTCTTGGAAACTAAATAAAAGACTTTGGAAGACTACATGGGTCAAGGGAGAAATCGAAAGTGAAACTAAAATGTATTCAGAACTGAAAAAAAAATGAAAATAAGCATCAGAGAATTGTTTGAAATGCTGCTAAAACGGTACTCAGAGAAAACTGAGAACACTGCAGAAGAAGATGGTCTTAATCTCAACTTCTACTTTATTAATTCAGAGAAGACGGAGTCAATGAACCCCAGGTCAAAAGGGAAAAAATCAATAGATTGCAGAGCAGAAATCAATGCAATAGAAAACAGAATATCTACAGAGACAATGAATGAAATCGAAAACTGGTTCCCAGATAACATCACTAAAACTGAGAAATCTCTAGCCAGTCTGATCAGGGAAAAAGTTAGTTAGTTCAGTCGCTCAGTCAGTGTCTGATTCTTTGTGACCCCATGAATCGCAGCATGCCAGGCCTCCCTGTCCATTACCAACTCCCGGAGTTCACTCCATCGAGTCGGTGATGCCATCCAGCCATCTAATCCTCTGTCATCCCCTTCTCCTCCTGCCCCCAATCCCTCCCAGCATCAGAGTCTTTTCCAATGAGTCAACTCTTAGGTAAGACCGCTACAGATTCTCCAAATAGGAAAAAGACAATAAGGCAAAATAATAAACAACACTAAAGATTAAGGGACAATTTAGAAAAAAATGAACAAATTCCCAAAAGGCACCAAAGTTCACTCAAGAAGAAAAAGATAATCTTTATAGCTCTCTATTTGAAAAATCAAATTTATAACTAAAAACCTTCTCCCGAAGGAAACTCTAGACCAAGATTATTTCACTGGTGAATTCTATCAAACATCTAAGCAAGAAATAAAACCAAGTCTACATAAACTTCTTCAGAAAATTGAAGAGAAAATACTTCCCAACTTGTATAATGAAGCCAGCATAACTCTTGATACCAAAACCAGACAATATTAAAACAAAAGGGACTCTAGATCAAAATCTCTCAGCAACACTGATAAATAAATTCTCCAAAAACTAATTTTTAGCAAATTGAGTCCAGTGATATAAAAAAGGGATAATACAAAAAAAGATGAAGTGGGATTAATGTAGGAATACAAGTCGCATTTTGTTGTTTTTTTAGCAGTCATCAAATGTTTCAAACACCTGAAAATCGATTAATACATTTCAACATGTTATCAAACTGAGAAGGAAAAACAACATAATTATCTAGGCAGAAGAAGACAGACCAGCTAACAAAATAACTGTTAATGAACAAAGTCTCAGCTAGTCAGGAATAGAAGGGGATTTTCACAAGCGTGTACAAGATGTCTACCAAAGGTAGCATGACAACGAATACTGAAAGACAGTGCTTTTCCCCTAAAATCAGGAACAAGACACAGACGTCTGCTGCCAATACTTCTACTGAACTTCGCACTGGGGGTTTTAGCTATTGTTAGAAAGCAAGAAAAATAAATAAAAGGTATCCAACTGGAAAAGAACTAAAACTCTCTTTGTTTACAAATAATATAATAATCTATGTAGGAAAGTCAACGGAATCTACAAGGAAAGGGCAAATAAGTATGTTTTGCAAAGTTTACATTATGAGATTGACATATATAATAACAATGAACAGTGGAAAATGGAAAACTAGGAAAAATGCTACTTATAAGAACATCCAAAAATATGAAATACACATAAATCTGAAAGGTCTATATACTGAAAACTGTAAGTTTATTCAGAAAAAGAAGATACACCATGTTTATGGTGTATATATAAAGCTCCAATACAATATGGTGTATTATAAAGGTCCAATACTGTTAGAATACACAGTTTTCCAAAATTTACCTACATATATTTTAATGCATTCCAATAAAAACTCAGTAGCCTCTTTTTAAAAAATTGCTGAGTTGTTCTAAAATACATATGGAAATGCACAAGAATTAAAATAGTCAAAACAATTTGGGGGAAAAAAAGCACAAAGAGAAATTACACCATCTGACTCTGAGATGGCTAGAAAGTCACAGTAATCAAAATAGTGTTACTGGTGTCACGGTAGACAAAGAAGTGAATGGAAGAGATCACGTGTGTAGAAACAGGCTTACTCATGACGGTCAACTGATTTTCAACAAAACGAAACAGTAATTCAGTAAAAAAAGCTTAATCCTTTCTAAAAACGTTGATGGAATACATGGATATCCATTAACAACAACAATAGCTTGTCCCATATACAAAAATTAACTAAAAATGGGTCATAGACATAAATATAAACACATAAAAGTATAAAACTTCCAGAGGCAAACACAGGAGAAAACACCTTTCGATCAGGCAAAGATTTTTTTTTTAGATATAATACGAAAAACCTAATACGCTAAAGAAAAAATTGATGTATTGAACTTTACTTTTAGGTAAAATAAATGATGCATTTTCAGCATTAAGAAGAAAAGCTGACATACTCCTTGTTTTCCTTTGGGTTTCCAACCATTGTTCAACCGTTCTCTCTCAAGGTTTCCTCTTTGAAAGGCAACACTACCCACTAAGACCACTTCCTCTCAATCTATCACCCTTCCCTAACCCCCTTTTCCATGCCCCACATTCTCCTGCGTTTTTTAAACATCTTAGCATTTGTCTCCATCTATGGACTCCGGGAGTTGGTGATGGATAGGGAGCCCTGGCATGCTGCAGTTCAGGGGGTCACAAAGAGTCGGACACGACTGAGCAACTGAACTGAGCTGATCCCTCACCTAAATACTCAACACTTCAATGTACACATGGATGATCCCTCCTCTGTTCTGACCTCACAAATCCTATATCTTCTCACCTGTTAATCCTGTCTCTTGTTCCTTCCAGTACCTTGCTTTCCTAACGAGTATAATTCCAGTTAAACACAGTCAATAAAACATACGGCTATTTTCCCACTCCTTTCCAAAATCCCACTGAAACAGAAGATAGTTAAAGCATAAATTTACAGATAGAAAAGGCAACAATCAGATAAGACATGCCAATAAGAATGTTAGAAAACAATATAAAAGCAGGTAAGGGGTAACTGAGGAGCATCAGGAAAAGCTGAAACACAAGTGTCCTACGAAGTAGAGGTCAAGAAGAAAAGGCACTGTGATAGGAGGGGGAACTGGAGGAAAATGCGCAAAGAGGCCACACTCCCAGCAATGAGACAAGTAAGCGCTAGGGACGGCACAGCCCGGTGGCCTCGGCTCACACTGACACCCGAGAGGGGAGAGCTGTTAAGTGAGTCCATTCTGAGAGTTCTTGTCCAAAGAAGAAAATTTTTCTTTCCTTTTTAATGGGGCTTTCCTTGTGGCTCAGCTGGTAAAGAATCCACCTGCAATGTGGGAGACCTGGGTTCCATCCCTGGCTTGGGAAGATCCCCTGGAGAAGGGAAAGGCTCCCCACTGCAGTATTCTGGCCTGGGGAACTCTCCATGGAGCTGTATTAGTTCATGGGGTTGCAAAGAGTTACAATCTATTGCAGTAATCATTTCACAGCATACATAAACCATCACGCTATAAACCTTAAATCTATACACTGATGTATGTCAATGATATCTCAATAAGACTCCAGGGGGCAGGGAGAAGAAAAGACCAATCTACAGGGCCAGATAACTCCAGAAAAGCCCGGAAACTGGGCAGAAATGAAGGAAATGGAGAGGGCGCTGAAACAGGAGGATCGGTTCAGGCTACATAAGGAACAGCCAGGATTCTAGGGCGTACTGCTCAGCCCACAGACAGGCAACTGTTCCTCCCCCAGAGCAGACAAAAACCAGCAGAAAACATTCACCAGAGGGCCTCTGGATGCAGAGGCACCAGGCAGCTCACCAAACCGGGAGGATTAACTAAGACATGGCTCTCTGAACACTCAGCCTACTTTCTCTACATATGCCCGTAACAGAGTGGTCAGACAAAATACAGGACACCAGTTCAATCCGAAGAGCGGACAAAAAGTAGTCTTTAGGGCATGCATCCCTGGAGGAGGAAACGGCAGCCCACTCCAGTGTTCCTGCCTGGAGAGTCCCATGGACAGAGGAGCCTGGTGGGTCGCAGAGAGTGGGACACGAGGCGGGCTACAGTCCATGGGGTCGCAGAGAGTAGGACACGACTGAGCGGCTTCACACACAGGCTGTGCGTTTCTCATTCTTGCGTGCAGATTTAACTGGTGATCTGTATTTTAATGTGCTACATCCGGCAACCCTACCTTCAGTCTAGAACCTAGAGAAACGTTCTTTGGGGAACCTCACTGGTCCAGGAAAGGGAGTTAAAGATATTCACATTAGGAGTTCTCAGCGAAATCAAAGATCCTTCCCAGATTACACACACCACACACACACATTCCCCATAAAAAACAGAGTTTCCTCAACAACTTACGCAGATCTTAAGACTCGTGAGTGCAAGAAACACACTAATTCTGACTTTACGAAGTAAAATAAAATTTTCTTAACTTTGAATAAATACAGTGAAATGTGAAGAAAGACAATGGAGACAGAACAAAAACCCAACAACTATGAGGTGTGAAATATCTCACCTTTAATGCCTCCAAAGGGTCATGAGCAGTAGGATGTTGACCTTTATTCTTATAGCCCTTAATTTTTAATTTTATAAATTTTATAAAATGAAAAATAATAATATAATCTTTAAGTTAAAGAACCATATTGTTTATTCAAAGAATTTTGTGTCATTAAATCATCTGTATATTAGCATTTGAGTAATGAAATGACAGCAAAGAACACCTACACATTAAAATATTCCATGTGACTATACTAATGACTCACAGAAGAATTCAAGGAAGGTGGGTTATAAAGAAAGTTTGTGCCAAAAGGATAAAACAGCAGGGCTCAAGGGACCCAAGGAAGTAGGGTACTTAAGAAAATAAAATTTGTAAGAAAGGTTCTCAGAGCTGACTAATCATTAGAATAATCTGGACATCTATTGGGGAAAAAAAGATTTCAAAGCTCAAAAATTTCAGACCTAACGACCCAGAATATTGGGAGATGGACCCAAATCTTAGAGTTTGTGAAACTTTCCCCATGCGATTCTGATGGACAACAGGATTTTGGAACCACTGCTTTAGAATGCTGACTTAGGCGTGCTTATTCAACAGTATGATGTATTTGCTTTAAGGACAATTACAAAGCTATAGACGATAAATGATGAAAGTATTCTTCTTACCTTGGATACATTGCTGACGTAATTCATTTGGATAGTACTTTCCTTATCAACTTGATTACAAAGGTTCTGTAAAGTAGACGCATATTCTTTATCACTTTTTATTCTCAGGGCCATGAATTTCTTCACTGTTTCCAGTAACCGTAATTCCCAGTCTTGCAATTTTAACACAGCTTCGTGTGAATTCTTCAGGTCACTCCCAAACCCCATCTTTGTAAGGCACTGTCTTATCCTCCACACTGCACAACTGAGCCTTCTAATCAGCACATATCTGTGTACGTAAACAAAAGGAAAAGAATCTTAGATCAAAAGCAAATTAATCTTCAAAGCAAAGTTATGGCCCATTTTTTTAGAATGAAAAAAGAAATCACTACAACTGAATGTTTTCCCCCAAAGATCAAGAACAAGATGAGAATGTCCACTCTCGGCACTTCGATTCAGCCTTGTTCTAGTCAGTACAATGAAGGAAATGAAACAATTTCCATTGAAATTGGGAAGGAAGAAATGAAACTATTTTTACGGATGATATGACACTGTATCTAGAAAATCCTAAGAAGTACAATTTTATGAGTATTACAACTGATAAATGAGCTCAGTAATATTACAGCGTACAAGATCAATATACAAATAGCAAATGTATTTCTATATTCTAGCAATGAGCAATCTGAAAATAAAACTTAAAAACAATTCCATTTACAACAGCATCAAAAAGAATAAAATATTTAGGAATAAATTTTGCAAAATAAACACAAAACTTTACTCTTAAAATTGTAAAACATTGTTGAAAAATGCAAAGAAAACCTAAATAAATGGAAAGATACATGTTAATGGATCCAAAAGACTTAATATTGTTAAACAGGCAATCCTGTTCAATTTGATCTACCAGTTTAACTCAATCCACAGTAAAATCTAAGCTAGCTTTTTTTTTTTTCCAGAAATTGATAAACTAATCCTAAAATTTACTTAGAAATGCAAGGGAGCCAGAACAGTCGACCAAACAAAAAACCAAAACACCATGAAGAAAAAGAACAGAGTTGGAGGACTCAGAATTCAGTGCCATGTCTGTTCAACAGAGGAAAAAAAAAGATGCTGGGATGATTGAATTCCACATGCAGAAGACTTCAGCGGGATGCCTCCTTACACCACACACAAAACAATTAACTTGAAAGAAATCACAGATTCAAATAGAGCTAAATCTGTAAAACTCTCAGAAGAAAATAAAGCAGTAAATCTGGGACCTCGGCTCAGACAATGGCTTCTAGATATGTCACCAAAAGTACAAGAAACAAAATTAAAATATATAAATTTTGTTTCATCAAAATTTAAAACTTCAGAGGCTAACATCAAGTAAGTGTTAATGACACAGAATGAGAGAAAACATTTACAAATTGTGCATCTGATAAGGAGTATCTATCTGGATTATACAAAGATTTCTTAAAGTCAATAACAATGTGACAAACTAATTAAAATGGGCAAAAGACAGATATGACTAGACATTTCTCCAAATAAAATTTATAGATGTCCACTAAGCACATGAAAAGATGTTCAGTTTCACTGACCATGAGGAAAATGCCAATCAAAACCACAATGAGCTATCATTTCATATCACTAAGATGGCTATACCGAAAGGACAGATCATATCAATGTTGGAGACTGTGAAATCAGTCTCTGAAGAAATCAGACCATCATATATTGGTGGTATAATCTTAAAATAGGCACTTCCTCAAAAATTAAACACAGTTATCATATATGACCAAGAAATTCCACTCTTAGGCACATACTCACGAGAAATAAAAACATATGCCCACACAAAAACTTGTATATGAATATCTGCCAAAGAGTCATCAACTGATGCATGGATAAATGAAATATAACTATACAAGGAAACATTATTTGACAATGAAAAGGAACTGATACGAGGCACGGCATGGATAAACCTTGCAAACAATCCATGTGAAGGAGTCACACGCAGAAGACTGACACGTTGTCCTGTCTTCTTACATGAAACGTCCGAAATCTACCTTTAGAGACATAAATCATATTCGTATTGGGGCTGGCAATGGAGACGGCAGTGGCACCCACTCCAGCACTCTCGCCTGGAAAATCCCACGGATGGAGGAGCCTGGTGGGCTTCAGTCCATGGGGTCACTGAGGGTCAGACACGACTGAGCGGCTTCACTTTCACTGTTCACTTTTATGCATTGGAGAAGGCCATGGCACCCACTCCAGTGCTCCTGCCTGGAGAATCCCAGGGACGGGGGAGCCTGGTGGGCTGCCGTCTATGGGGTCACACAAAGTCTCGGACACGACTGAAGTGACTTAGCAGCAGCAAAGCTGGCAAATGTGGTAAGAAATGAAGGGCGACTGCTAATGGGTAATGGATTTCCTTTTGTGGTGAGGAGAGTGCTCCAAAATTGATTGTGGCAATGGGTGCACAACTCTGTGAACAAGAAAAGCCACTAAATTGTACAATTTAACTGGGTGAATTATTCGCATGTGAGTTATATCTCAAAGTTGTTTAAAAAATCACTAGAGCGTAACTCATCCTCATCTAAAGGTCATGGGGCTTCCCTGATGACTGAAGGACGCTCCTGAAGGACGCTGGTCCACAGAAGCAGTCACCGCTGAGGAGTCTGTGTCTTGATTAACACCGCCATTAATTAGGAAATGTAGAATCGTTAATGGGCCTCCCTGGTGGCTAAGCTGGTAAAGAATCCGCCTGCAATGCAGGAGACCCCAGTCCAGTTCCCGGATCAGGAAGATCCCCTGGAGAAGAGACAGGCTACCCACTCCAGTATTCCCGGGCTCCCCTGGTGTCCAGATGGCAAAGAATCCGCCTGCAGCCTGGGTTCAACCCCTGGGTTGGGAAGATCCCCTGGAGGAGGGCATGGCAACCCACTCCACTATTCTTGCCTGGAGAATCCCTATGGACAAAGCGGCCTGGCAGGTTACAGTCCACGGGGTCACAAGCAGTCAGAGACGACTGACTAAGCCCAAAGGTCAATTATCAGAAAATTCAGTTCAGTTCAGTCACTCAGTCGTGTCTGACTTTTTGTGACCCCATGAATCGCAGCTCGTTACCCCAAATCTATTCCTGCTTGTTTGATACAAATCCCAAGAACTATGATAAAATCTATTTTCCCCTCCAGCCTCCTAGAATTTCAGGCAGTCAATGTTTCAGGGTCAATTATAAGAAAGAAACAAAACACATCTTTAATGTTTAGGTCTGGCTCATATCAGAAGCCAATTTAACTGAGCTGAAATCCTCTAGGCTAATTAGAAAAATGAGATTTATCTCTCTAACCTCAGTGATGCACATTTAAAATGATAAAACTGTGAGTTTTCCAAATAGGAAGCAAATTTCAATCTTTTCTCAACTGAAAATGGTTCAGTTTTATTCTCAAACAAGTGGGGGGTAGGAGGGAAAGATGGTGGGAAAATATACTTCATCAAGGTTTCCATAGTAGAAACTAGGACACTAAATGGACCTTAACATAAATAAGTCAATACAAGTAACTGGCTTATCCACTTTAATATCAAGTAGGAGAAATCCAGGGGCTTCCCTGGCAGCTCAGCTGGTAAAGAATCTGCCTGCAATGCAGGAGACCCCAGTTTGATTCCTGGGATGGGAAGATCTCCTAGAGAAGGGATAGGCTACCCAATTCAGTATTCATGGGCTTCCCTGGTAGCTCAGACAGTAAAGAATCTGTTTGCAATGTGGGAGATATGAGTTCAGTCCCTGGGTTTGGAAGATCCCCTGGAGGAGGGCATGGCAACCCACTCCACTATTCTTGCCTGGAGAATCTCATGGACAGAGGAGCCTGGTAGGCTACAGTCCATGGGCTCACAAAGAGTGGGACATGACTGAGCAACTAAGCACACCACAGGATAATTCCAGTCTTTTCACTTTGTAGGCAGTAGCTTAAAAATGTACTTTGTTTGACAAACTGTATCAAAAAAATTTTCGATAAAAAAGAAAATTTTTCCATTATTTTACATATAGCTCAACTAAGTCACAGTGAAGATATACTCTATCTCATACCACGTTTTCAATGGAAGAATAAGAAACATTTTTTTTCCAGCCAAAGAAAGGTGAAACATTTTGCTTTTTTAAGAAACTATTTCTGAGACTGTGGTTCATTTTATTCTGTAACTTAGAGTAAATATCACTTCTGCTTCTAAATGCATCTAGCTGTGGTCTAAGCTTTGACAATAATTTTTTTCTCTCATTATTAGGAATTTCAAAAGAAAGATGAAGAGCTTAGATGAATAAAAATGGAAACAGAATCTGGCAGCTGAGACACACTCTAGCCCACTCTGAGGGCTTGCTTATCTAGTCCAACATTCTAGGTCAGGGCAAATATAAATATATAAATATATTCCTTGAAGAATGACAAAAAATTTTTTAAACAACTCCATAATTAACTGATTACGTCTAATTATTAAATTAGTAGAGATGATAAGCAGTTTAGGAATTAAAGGAAATGGTATCCGACAGATAATTATTCCACAGATGTCAAACAATGTATGAAAGACTATTCAATTCAGTAGTGTTTAGAATTTTTTTAAAAACTGGAAATATTAATTAAGAGGAATTGACTACATAAATTATAATCAAAGCTACTACATTTGACTATAACTGAGAAATCCTAGGGAGTACCATTCAAATCTGGTCCGAGTGACTTTGTTCAGGATTCAGTCTTCACAACTGTATGTGGTGGACGTAATCGTGGCACACGCAACCAGTGGAGTGCCGTTCAGCCCTAACACAAAAAATGAGAAAATCCGCATGTGGCGCTGGAGCCACTATCAAGAGCTAGTACTAAAAAAAAGCAAGATACAGAACTAGGTTTCTTTGCATTGTATAAAAAGAAAGCAGAAACACAGAAATTAAATCTACTTGTAAGTGCACAAAATATTTCTAGAAGAACATACAGTGGCTGGGACACAGGAATGAGAGGAGACTTTCATCAAATGCCCTTCTGAACATTTGAAGTTTGTTTTAAGTGAACATACTATACGCAAAAATTAATGAATTAAACAATTTTTGCAAGAATCCTTTAAGCTAGGTGTCAATAGTACAAAAACCAAGAACTTCCAGATGTACAAAGTAGGTTTAGAAAAGGCAAGGGAAACAGAGATCAAACTGCCAACATCCAGTAGATCATAGAAAAGGCAAGGGAATTCCAAAAAAAACTTCTGCTTCATTGACTACACTAAAGCCTTTGACAGTGTAGGTCACAACAAACTGTGAAAAATTCTTAAAAGTGATGGGAATACCAGACCACCTTACATGCCTCCTGAGAAACCTGTTTTGCATGTCAAGAAGCAACAGTTAGAACCAGACATACAACAATGGATTGGTTCCAAATTGGGAAAGGAGTCCGTCAAGGCTGTATATTGTCACCCTGCTTATTTAACTTATATGCAGAGTACATCATGAGAAATGCTGGACTAGATGAAGTACAAGCTGGAATCAAGATTGCTGTGAGAAATATCAATAACCTCAAATATGCAGATAACATTACCCTAATGGCAGAAAGTGAAGAGGAATTAAAGAATCTCTTGACGAGGGTGAAAGAGAAGAGTGAAAAAGTTGGCTTAAAACTCAGCATTCAAAAAACTAGGATCAGGACAACTGGTCCCATCACTTCATGGCAAACAGATGGGGAAAAAATAAAAACAGTGACAGACTTTATATTTTGGGCTCCAAAATCACTACAGATGGTGACCAGCCACAAAATTAAAAGACACTTGCTCCTTGGATAAAAAACTATGACAAACCTAGACAGCACATTACAAAGCAGAGACATCACTTTGCCAACAAAGTTCCATATAGTTAAAGCTATGCTTTTTCCAGTGGTCATGTACAGATGTGAGAGTTGGATCATAAAGAAGGCTGAGCACCAAAGAATTGATGCTTTTGAACTGTGGTGTTGGAGAAGACTCTTGAGAGTCCCTCTGACTGCAAGGAGATCCAACCAGTCCATCCTAAAGGAAATCAACCCTGAATATTCATTGGAAGGACTGATGCTGAAGCTGAAACTCCAATACTTTGGCCACCTGATGTGAAGAGCTGACTCGTTTGAAAAGACCCTGGTGCTGGGAAAGATTGAAGGTGGAGGAAAAGGGGACGACAGAAGATGAGATGGTTGGATGGCGTCACCGACTCGGTGGACGTGGGTTTGAGCTTAATGCGGGAGACAGTGAAGGACAGCAAAGCCTAGCGTGCTGCGGCCACAGGGTGGCAAAGAGCAGGACATGACTGAGGAACTGAACCACAACCGAAAAAGGTTTGATGAGAAAGAGAAAAACTAATGAAAGCTGGAGCAACCCAGGAAAGTTTCTTAGAAATGGCAAGATATGAGCTAAGATTTGAATAATCATGATTTGATTATAAAAGATCAAAAAGGAAATGTATTTCAGGAAGCAAATAGAGAAAATAAGTGAATAGGGATGAAGTAAAAAAGAAATGTCTCCAAAATCAAGCTTTATGTTGCAAACAGTGGCATGCCAATTTATCTCTTGCTATTCTAAAGTTAAGGAAACTAATTAGGCTCAAACTCCTTTAGTCAATTGGTGCTAAGGAAAAATGACAAAGTCATGAATGTGATGTATTAAATGATTAACTTGCTGGTGCTGGTTATACAAGTGTGTTCGGTTTGAAAATTTTCCTAAAAGCTGAGCATCTGTGATTTGTGTACTTTTCTATTTATGTATGTTACAGTTAATTAAAAGAGAGAAATATAGATTTTAATATGGAAGCTAGGTATAAAATAGATTGATGAGAGCAAGAATATAAAAAAAGACATAAGAAGGAAAATTTAGAAGTCATTATAGCTATACAGCTTGAGAAATGAGGATCTATCATTGATAATGTCAGTGAGGGGTAAAAAGGTACCAGGCTTGACCTGATAAATAGATTAAAGGAAGAGACAGGTGATACAGGAAAAGTTTAAGGTTTTATAAGAAATGAAGATAATATCAGTAGAAATGGAAGAATGAGAATAAGGAGCTACTTTAAAGACAGAAAAGCAGATCATTAAGGACAAAGCCCATGAGAATCTGTCAGTGGAGGAACTGGAGGAAAAAAGCCAAAGCGTAGAAATCAGGTAAGCAGAAGAATAAAAGAGGTTTGACAGTTACGGACACTGAGATTTAAAAAAAGAAGTTGTTAGCAATGTCAAATGTCGGAGAGAGACATGAAACTGCCACAAGTCACCATCAGAATTTTCAGGTAAAGACATCACAGTGAAAGAGGCGCTTCGGACGCTCCCACACCAATAACAAACAAAAAGAACAAACGACTATTAAGGAAAAACAAAAATTTAAACACACCATCAGCAAGTAAAGGAGTACAACTTCGTGCCACAAGTTTCACTGCACAGTTTCAAAGGGAAAAAATGGGAAAGTCCTGGCACTCTCGGCAGCAGCAAATGTGCCCCAAATCACTCAACTTCTAGAAGAAATCCTGAGGAGGAAGAAGGAACAAATCCTGAGAAGCCACACTGGATACCCCACCATGAAAAGAGGCAGCAGAGACCAAACAGGCCTACCAAGGGAGAAATGAGGAAAGCAAAGAGGCAAGCTTCCCTGGACCAAGACAGGACCTCAGAAAAGGCAGGGAGGGCAGCCTTGCCTCGCCGTTTCCAGGGCTCTGTGAAGAACTGGTGGATGAGATGACAGCCAGGAGTGCAGGATGGTCAGTGGACTCTCAGGAGAGAGAGTCTCTCAGGGCTCCAGGCAAGGCCAAACTCAGTCCCAGCCAATACCTCCCAGCCCTCGGTCGCCAGGCTCATATGACAAATAAGCCAAAATTAAAAGACCTCTTAATCCCATGGACAGAGGAGTGTAGTGGGCTACGTCCACAGGCTGCAAAGAGCTAAAGAGACTCAGGGCTCAAAGAGTTGAGCAAAAGGAAAACCTAGCTTCTGATCCAGGTAACATGGCAGAGGCCATTTTCCCCAGGTCCGCCCCACAAAACACAGCTGTCAACACTGGGAATAGCAAAAGGGACAACCAGAGAAGAACTCTGGAAAGTCGGGGGAAAGGAGGTAAAGTCCTTAGGCCCCAGGCCTGGAAGAACAGCAGAGGCAGAGGCAGGGTATCCTGGGCTCCCCTCACCCAGCAGGAAAAGGTGGTCTGTCCCTGGCTGCCCACCCGCTAGTCTGGGAACAAAAGGCCGTCCACGAAGGCCAGCTCCCCCGGGATGCCACGGGGGTCCCTCTGGCAACATGGGGCCAGCCAGCACCACCAGCAAGGGAGACAGACGGTGAGGTTCCCCCAAAACAAACAGCCAGGGGAGGCAGTCTCCTTCCCATCAGGGCCCGAGAATCCCCCTTTCCACCCAGAGAATCGGAATGCGGCAGGAAGAACCAGCGAGGGTCGGGACCAGGCCACAGCAAGAGCCCACAGCAGGCCTCTCCGCCCCGCAGGCTCCAGGCTCTGCTGTGCCCAGAAACTCCGGAGCTGCTGCATGGAACCGGCCAGAGGGCTGAGCTGCAGCAGGAGGACCCGTCCAGGAAGTCCCTGCTCCCTGTGAGGCTAGGGTACTCCTCTCGGGTGCTCCTCTCCTGCCCAGAGGCGGCAGGGCAGCGAGGGGCACGGGGAAGAAACCTGATCTCACCCCTTCCCTAACCAACCAACAGCCAGCAGCTCAGCCCAAGAAAAGCACCCTCTGCTCCCTCATGCAGCACCGGAGAGGACCAGCGGGAGCCCTCGCGACACCGGATCAGGCAAACCGAAGCAACAGCAGGAAGACCCTGAAAACGACTGTCGCTGGAACCAAAGCCCCTGAGAACAGGCCAAGGACTGCGTGCTGAACCTGGACAGGGAGGGACTGCCAGTGAAGACAAGAGACTGAAACAGGCCCCTGAGGCTCCTCACCCAACAGACAAAACACAAGGCTTCAGCCGAAACTCACCTGTTGCATCAAGAACCAAGGAAAAAAATTACAGTTGGAACAAGACAAACAACTAATACCAACATCATGATGAATCAGACATTTGAATTATCAGAGGAGGATTTTTAAATCAAACACCATAAGAAACTCTTCCACAATCACTTACAAGTTCTCTTAAAACAAATGCAAAACAACAGTTATAAATTCCCTTAAAACAACTGTAAAAATAGGAAATCGAAGCAAAAAAATAGAAGAAATTTTTTAAATATATGGACATTATAGACATGAAGAATGCAATAACGGGAATAAAAAAACCTCACTAGATGGGCTCAGTAGACAACAGAGGATGCAGCAAATGTAAGAATAAAGGAATAGAATTCAATCAATCCGAACAAAAAGAGAAAACAAACAGGAAACAATGATAATTATTATGAAGCCTTGGGCACCTGTGGGACAATAAGAATGATCCAACATTTGGGGACCTTCCGTAGCACTGCAGTGGCTGAGACCCCACCCTTCCACCAAGGGGGTGAGGGCTCAACCTCTGGTGGGAGAATAAGATCGCATATGCTGCGCAGCCAAAAATTACGCAGTATTCTAAAGTCTTTAAAAAATGTCCCAACATTTGTAGCATCTTCAGCTGCAAAAGAAGAGGAGGAAGTAGGGCTGAAAGAGTATTCAGAGAAATATGTGCTTCTTCACGAGTCAGAAATCACGACAGTGGCGTCAGTCGAGGACAGACAACAGATCAAGAGATGAGGAGAGAGCCCGCAAACAGACCCACGCAGACATGTTCCACTGTTTTGTGACAAAGGTCCAGAAGCAAGTCGGCAACAGAAACTAGCCTTCTTAATAAATGACACTGATGCAGTCAGGTAACTACAGGCTAAATAAAAGGGAGAAAATGAACCCTGACCTGACACCACACACAAAAATCAATTCAAAAGAATCACAAA
The DNA here is from genome assembly GCA_006410535.1 of Litocranius walleri. Lineage (NCBI taxonomy): Eukaryota > Metazoa > Chordata > Mammalia > Artiodactyla > Bovidae > Litocranius > Litocranius walleri. Next base: position 684,325 of record SJYG01000279.1, on the reverse strand, counting down.
CTTAAACATAAAACTGCAAAACTTCTAGAAAAAAGAAACGGAAGCAAAATCTTCAGGATCTCAACCTAGGCAGAGTTCTTAGACTTCAAACAAAACACACAATCCAAAAAAGGAAAAAATGGATAAACTGGGCTCATCAAAAGTAAAAAGGGTGCCCTGTGAAAGTATATGTGAAGATGAGAAAAAGACAAGCCATAGAACTGGGAGAAAATTTTGCAAATCACATATCTGACAGAGAACTAGTACCTAGAATTCATAATCTCTCTCAAAACTTAACATTTAAAAACAACAATCCAACTAGAAAATGAGAAGACAACAGACATTTCACAAAAGAGGATACAAAAATGGCCAATTAACACATGAAAAGATGTTCAACATAAACTAGCCGTTGGGGACATGCAGTCACAACCACAACAAGATATCACTACACAGCCATCAGAACGGCTAAAATAACATACGACAAGACCAAATGCCTGCATGGATACGGAGAAACTGGGCCACTAATTTGCTACTGGTCAGTATACAACAAAAGGTACAGCCACTCCAGTTTCTGCTTAAACTTTTTTTGTGTGTGCAATATTTTTTTTTTTTTTGAAAAATATACAACTAAAATTATCATTTCTTTATTTCTATCTTACTGGTCAGATTTTAATTTTATTATTTAATTTTATTTTTACTTTATTCTACATTACAATACTGTATTAGTTTTGCCATACATCGACATGAATCAGCCACAGGTATACACGAGCTCCCAATCCCAAAGCCCCCTCCCACCTCCCACCCCATATCATCTCTCTGGATCATCCCTGTGCACCAGCCCCAAGTATCCTGTATCCTGTATCAAACATAGACTGGTGCTTCGTTTCTTACATGATAGCATACGTGTTTCAATGCCGTTCTCCCAAATCATCCCACTCTCTCCCTCTCCCTCAGAGTCCAAAAGTCCGTTCTATACCTTTGTGTCTCTTTTGTTGTCTCACATACAGGGTCATCATTACTATCTTTCTAAATTCCATATATATGTGTCAGTATACTGTACTGGTGTTTTTCTTTCTGGCTTACTTCACTCTGTATAATCGGCTCCAGTTTCATCCATCTCATTAGAACTGAGTCAAATTTATTCTTTTTAAGGGCTGAGTAGTACTCCATTGTGTATATGTACCACAGCTTTCTTATCCATTCATCTGCTGATGGACATCTAGGTTGTTTCCATGTCCTAGCTATTATAAACAATGCTGCAATGAACACTGGGGTACATGTGTCTCTTTCAATTCTGGTTTCCTCGGTGTGTATGCCCAGCAGTGGGATTGCTGGGTCATTCTGCTTAAACTTTAATTCAACACCGTATGACCCAGCCATTGCACCCTTGGACATTTATGCATAGAAATGAAAACACACACCCACACAAAAACCTGTACCCAAATGTTCACAGCAGTTTTATCTGTGAAAGCCAAACACTGGCATCAGCACAGAGACCCTTCAACAGGTGAAAGCATACCACGGAATGCTACCCACGTTAAAGGGGGACAATCTCTTGATTCAGACAGCAACTTGGATGAATCTCTAGGAATCCTGGCAAACAAAAAAGTCCACCCGGCAGTTATACACGCTGTGATTCCATTTATATAACATTCCTGAAGTGAAAAATCTTGGGAAAAGGACAGATTAGGGGCTGCCAGGGTTTAGGGTTTAGAGTAAGCGTGGTTATAGAAGGAGAATACCAAGGATACCAGAAGTCGTGTTGGAACTGTTCAGTATCTTGGTGGTAGTGGCGGGTATGTCAATCTAGACAGGTAATAAAATACCAGAGAGCTTAATAGACACACAGCAAAGGAGTACAATTAAAACTGGAGAAATATATGAATAAGGTCAGTGGATCATGTCCATGTTAATAGGCTGGTTGTCATAGTTTTACTAAATTTTACTAAGAGGGGAAATGGGACCAAATGTAAAGGGATTATTATTTCCTATGACTGCATATTAATCTACAATTCCTCCAAAGAAATTTCAGTTTTAAAAAAGTTAATGCCTGGACCTCAAACTATTGGCTGGAGGAAGAACAGTAACATGGAAAGCATGTCACAAACTTAGGTACTTTCTTCCACAAGTCATAGGGCAGAGATGCCTATGTCAACCACAAAGAAGGCGAAAAAAGAAAAATAAAAGGAAATTATACAGTCATGTTGCAGACAAGAATTACGAAGACAGACAGAGCTCAGGTTGGGGTATAATACAGACTTCTTTGTAATCTAAGTTCCGATTGAGCAAGGAATTACTCTGCTCTCTTCCCCCATAAGCTCTTCAGTGCTTGAAACCATGCCTTGTATGCTGCTGCTGCTGCTGCTGCTAAGTCGCGTCAGTCGTGTCCGACTCTATGCGACCCCACAGACGGCAGTCCACCAGGCTCCCCCGTCCCTGGGATTCTCCAGGCAAGAACACTGGAGTGGGTGGCCACTTCCTTCTCCAATGCAGGAAAGTGAAAAGTGAAAGTGAAGTCGCTCAGTTGTGCCCGACTGTTAGCGATCCCGTGGACTGCAGACCACCAGGCTCCTCCGTCCATGGGATTTTCCAGGCAAGAGTGCTGGAGTGGGGTGCCATTGCCTTGCAGAGTACACAATAAAAATCTGGGACATGAACTAACTGGTTGAGTCTCCCCTGCCTTATACATGCATCTCTGCATGCCCTACAATCCACACTTAGCTCTCTTAATTCTTTAGGATATTCAGTGATTCTAGATATTAATTCTATCATTACTTGTAATACTAAGTATTACATTTACAACCCTGATCTATAGGTTAGAATTCAAACCCCTTTGCCTGGTAATCTAAGACGGTCTCAGATCGCCTTCCACCCTCAAAAACAGCACCACAACTTACTGCCTAAGGTCCCTGGATGTCTCAGCATCATATCTCTCTGCCTTGGGAGACGCTGTTCCTTCAGTCTAAATGCTTTTGTCCACTGCCCACCTGGAGAATCACCAACAGCTAAGCTGTGAAGCCATTTTCGCTGTGAGACTTTCTCTGACCATCCATACAACCATCACCACCCAGGACAACTTAGATGTTCCTTTTTCTCAGCTCTCATGGATCATGTATGCACATGTGATTAATATAACACTTCTCATAATTATTTGTTCAGGTGTATCTCTCCCATCATACTATGATCTACATGAAAAAAACAATATTACAGATTTTCATCTTTCTATCACGAGGGCTAATATTACTACCCATATGCAATAGGCATTCAATTTATCAAATAATTGCAAGAGTGAATTCATTTTTTAAAAAGATTTATAAATGAGATTTTAAAACAAAAATTTCTATGATTTAGTGGATACTCGCACAATTGCACTCATCTCACATGCTAGTAGAGTAATGCTCAAAATTCTCCAAGCCAGGCTGCAACAATACATGAACTGTGAACTCCCTGATGTTCAAGCCGGTTTTAGAAAAGGCAGAAGAACCAGAGATCAAATTGCCAACATCCGCTGGATCATGGAAAAAGCAAGAGAGTTCCAGAAAAACATCTACTTCTGTTTTATTGACTATGCCAAAGCCTTTGACTGTGTGGATCACAATCAACTGTGGAAATTTCTGAAAGAGATGGGAATACCAGACCACCTGACCTGCCTCTTGAGAAATCTGTATGCAGGTCAGGAAGCAACAGTTAGAACTGGACATGGAACAACAGACTGGTTCCAAATAGGAAAAGGAGTACATCAAGGCTGTATATTGTCACCTTGTTTATTTAACTTCTATGCAGAGTACATCATGAGAAACGCTGGACTAGAAGAAGCACAAGCTGGAATCAAGATTGCCGGGAGAAATATCAATAACCTCAGCTATGCAGATGACACCACCCTTATGGCAGAAAGTGAAGAGGAACTAAAGAGCCTCTTGATGAAAGTGAAAGAGGAAAGCGAAAAAGTGGGCTTAAAGCTCAACATTCAGAAAACGAAGATCATGGCATACGGTCCCATCACTTCATGGGAAATAGATGGGGAAACAGTGGAAACAGTGTTAGACTTTATTTTTTTTTTTGGCTCCAAAATTACTGCAGATGGTGACTGCAGCCATGAAATTAAAAGACGCTTACTCCTTGGAAGATAAGTTATGACCAACCTAGATAGTATATTCAAAAGCAGAGACATTACTTTGCAGACTAAGGTCCGTCTAGTCAAGGCTATGGTTTTTCCTGTGGTCATGTATGGATGCGAGAGTTGGACTGTGAAGAAGGCTGAGTGCTGAAGAATTGATGCTTTTGAACTGTGGTGTTGGAGAAGACTCTTGAGAGTCCCTTGGACTGCAAGATCCAACCAGTCCATTCTAAAGGAGATCAGCCCTGGGGTTTCTCTGGAACAAATGATGCTGAAGCTGAAACTCCAGTACTTTGGCCACCTCATGCGAAGAGCTGACTCACTGGAAAAGACTCTGATGCTGGGAAGGATTGGAGGCAGGAGGAGAAGGGGACGACAGAGGATGAGATGGCTGGATGGCATCACTGACTTGATTAACGTGAGTCTGAGTACACTCTGGGAGATGGTGTTGAACAGGGAGGCCTGGCGTGCTGCGATTCATGGGGTCGCGAAGAGTCGGACACGACTGAGCGACTGAACTGAAACACAAATCGGGGCTTCCCTGGTAGTACAGTCATGAAAGAATCTACCTAAAAGGCAGAAGACTCAGGTTTGATACCTGGGTTAGGAAGATCCCATGAAGAAGGAAATGGCAACCCACTCCAGTATTCATGCCTGGAGAATCCCATGTATAGAGGAGCCTGGTGCGCTACAGGCAGGGTGTCACCAGAGTTGGACACGACTTAGCAACTAAACCACCACCGACTACAAGTCAGGCAGAAATAGAGTAATATACAAAAGGACATGCATGTTATTAGCAAAGATGTTCATTTTAAAATACCATCTTTTTAAAAGGTAAAACTAATAAAAATCCCAAAAAACTACTGACTTTTCAGTTCAGTTCAGTCACTCAGTCGTGTCCAACTCTTTGCGACCCCATGAATCGCAGCACGCCAGGCCTCCCTGAGAGTTCACTCAAACTCACGTCCATTGAGTCAGTGATGCTATCCAGCCATCTCATCCTTGGTTGTCCCCTTTTCCTCCTGCCCTCAATCCCTCCCAGCATCAAGGTCTTTTCCAATGAGTCAACTCTTCGCAATGGACTTTTAGACTTATTTAAATCTTTCTTATTTAATGGTATTCAGTTTGGTATTTAGTATTGAGTAAGTTATCTCGACTTTTCAATTCACCAAAAATAGTGATTAAAGATTTTAAACGAACCATTAAAAGTTGCTATATTTTCAAAAATTAGAATTTCATTCTGTATAAAATACATCAATAAATACATACTGCTTAGACAGAAACTGACATTATTAAACAGCAAACTATGAAACAGATACCTAGTTTCTTTGGGAGGACAATGGAATTCCAAAGGCATATTTTATAAGGATGTGTGTAAGTATCTGTTCTAAAATGCCTCTTGATTTTCAACTTTTGGCTTCACAACTGGCAATTTTTTTACATCCTCCAAATTCACAGATGAAAATAACGTTTTTATATAGCATAAGGAAACTTTAATCTGTATTTAATAATTCCTTTCAAGTAAGGGGAATTTATTTTAACACAGATGGTATACTGTAGTCAAAAATATTTCCTTAAATATTTCCTTTCTTAACACTAAAAAAAAAAAAAAAAATCAAATATACCATGGAAGATATGCTTATTTAGAAAAATCAAAAGATAAGTGAATAAAAGCTGTGTAAAAAATCAGGAAGCCTTTCATTCTTCCCCCAAGACAGATGTTGACAAGCTAGAAGAAATTTAACAGAGTTTGAATCTATAATCCTTAATTAATAAAACCCATCAAATCAGTTTATGGTTCAAGTTACTTTATCAGAATATGTTTGCTCATTGATAAAGACTACAAAACCATTAAGCAAAGAACAAAAATAATTACTTAATGGTATTTCTTACCTTTCATATGCTTCAGTACTGACAGAAGTGAAGAAACTGTGACTCTCTGAGCAGGGTTTTAAGCTGCTTGCAGTAAGACAGAAAAAAAGGTCACAAAAAGCCACCGAGTGTGCAAGTAATAACCAGAGTTACAAACCAAAAAACTAGCCTCACATGAACACAAGCAATAACCACAGTTACAGACCAAAACTAGCCTCACATGAACACAAAACAGGGTGCCTTTTCAGAAGCAGTTAAGCAGACAGAAATGAATAGTCACCAGAGTTTAACTACAAAGACAACATCATTCATTACCAGTTAATACATACTGACCTTGACCGCCTTTCAGATATGGATCCTAAAACTCCTCCTACGCTTTCCTTATTTCAAAGTGTCCCTTTAGATTAATTCAAAATAAAAAGTGTTTCTTTCTTGCTGGCTTTTAAACTCATCTAATCGTTGCCTTGTTTCTTACTTGCAGTATAGCTGCTTTACTGTGTTGTTAGCTTCTGCTGCTCAAGGCGAATCAGCTGTAGACACAGCCCTCTCTGCTGAGCTTCTGCCACTCGGCCAGCCCTTAGGTCACCACAGAGCAGGAGCGGAGCTCCTCGTGTCACACCGCACTTCTCCACTAGCTATCTAAGTTACACACGCTAGGGCACATACGTCAGTGCATCCAATTGAAACTGCACTAGATTAGCAGACCACCTACTGGACCAGCGTTAATAGACACCGATGTTTCATTAAGAGAGAACACTGAATAAATTTCTGCTTTATTCACTATGCCAAAGCCTTTGACGGTGTGGATCACAATAAACTGTGGAAAATTCTGAAAGACATGGGAATACCAGACCACCTGACCTGCCTCTTGAGAAACCTGTATGCAGGTCAGGAAGCAACAGTTAGAACTGGACATGGAACAACAGACTGGTTCCAAATAGGAAAGTACGTCAAGGCTGTATATTGTCACCCTGCTTATTTAACTTCTGTGCAGAGTACATCATGAGAAACGCTGGACTGGAAGAAGCACAAGCTGGAATCAAGACTGCTGGGAGAAATATCAGTCACCTCAGATACGCAGATGACACCACACTTACGGCAGAAAGTGAAGAGGAACTAAAAAGCCATTTGATGAAAGTGAAAGAGGAGAGTAAAAAGGTTGGCTTAAAGCTCAACATTTAGAAAACTAAGATCATTGTATCTGGTCCCATCACTTCATGGGAAATACATGGGAAACAGTGGAAACAATGTCAGACTTTATTTTTGGGGGGCTCCAAAATCACTGCAGATGGTGACTGCAGCCATGAAATTAAAAGACGCTTACTCCTTGGAAGAAAAGTTATGACCAACCTAGATAGCATAGTAAAAAGCAGAGACATTACTTTGCCATAAAGGTCCATCTAGTTAACGCTATGGTTTTTCCAGTGGTCATGTATGGATGTCAGAGTTGGACTGTGAAGAAGGCTGAGCGCTGAAGAATTGATGCTTTTGAACTGTGGTGTTGGAGAAGACTCTTGAGAGTCCCTTGGACTGCAAGGAGATCCAACCAGTCCATTCTAAAGGAGATTAGTGCTGGGTGTTCTTTGGAAAGAATGATGCTAAAGCTGTAACTCCAATACTTTGGCCACCTCACGTTAAGAGTTGACTTATTGGAAANCTGTGAAGAAGGCTGAGCGCTGAAGAATTGATGCTTTTGAACTGTGGTGTTGGAGAAGACTCTTGAGAGTCCCTTGGACTGCAAGGAGATCCAACCAGTCCATTCTAAAGGAGATTAGTGCTGGGTGTTCTTTGGAAAGAATGATGCTAAAGCTGTAACTCCAATACTTTGGCCACCTCACGTTAAGAGTTGACTTATTGGAAAGACTCTGATGCTGGGAGGGATTGGGGGCAGGAGGAGAAGGGGACAACAGAGGATGAGATGGCTGGATGGCATCACCGACTCGATGGACATGAGTTTGGGTGAACTCTGGGAGTTGGTGATGGACAGGGAGGCCTGGCGTGCTGCAGTTCATGGAGTTGCAAAGAGTCGGACACAACTGAGTGACTGAACTGAACTGAACTGAATAAATTCTGTGTGAGGTTATAAACAAATGAACAACATGTTTGCTTTGAAATTAACTTTTTTTTCATTTTAATAATGTATTTGAAATACTGATATTTAAAATTATTTGGGCAGAGCAGGATTATTAACAGATTTTTTTGTGTGTTTTAAGATAAACCAACAGGTACTTATTGAGTAATCATGGGAGTGATACTGTTAGGGATGCGAAGATAAATAAAATCCTGGATTACTGCCTTAAAACAAGTTACAATGTATTAAGAAGAAATGCAAGGAAGCCTGGCTCTGTGGTAAAGAATCCACCCGGCAGGCAGGACACAGGTTCAATCCCTGGGTTGGAAAGATACCCTAGAGAAGGAAATGGAAACCCACGCCAGTATTCTTGCCTGGAAAATCCCATGGACAGAGGAGGCTGGAGGGCTAGAGTCCAAGGGGTTGAAAAAGAGCTGGACCTATTCGCCAGCATATTCCTCAGTTCCAGGAATATCAAAATACATAAAATTATAGCCCCTAGTCTCAGAAGCTCACCACCTACTAGGGGTAACAAACAGGGAAACAAAGTAACGCCATAGGATTAAACCGGTTCACAAACACAGATCTGGTATAAGCTCAGTGGGGATATATCCAGAGACCATCAGCTAAGCCTTCACAGAATATGAAAGCCTGAGGTACACAGTGCTACAAAGACAAGAGAAAGGAAAGAGCATAGCTGAGCAGAGCACTCAAAAAACTTTTACTAAGAAAACATCATTTCACAATCATATGTGTGTCATGCTATACACCTTAAACTCATACAATGCTGCGTATCAATTATATCTCATTAAAGCTAGAAAAACTATTGTTAATTAAAAAAAAGAAAATTCCTGGCAAGCCTTGAGGAACAGTCATGAAAGGAGCGCATGTACGCACACGTCTCTCTGCAAAGGTGTGCACAGGAGGCGGCTTGGAAACACTCCTGGGTTGAAATCCTAACCTAACATGTCATAGCTGAGTACCTGTGCATTTTAATTAACCTCCTAAAAGATCTTATCTTTAAAATAGGGACAGTAACACTGAGGTTGCAGGGTTGTTATGAAGATTAGAAGAGATAAAGTATTTAACATGTAAGGCTTTGGAGAGACATTAAAAAGCAGTCATTGCTAAGAAATCATGAGAGAAAGTGCTACTCAAGACAGAACATGGAAGAGCAGGTGATGGAAGAGGGTTCCTTTCTAAACACAAGTCTGAACAAAAGCAAAGACAGCGGGTAGGAAAGTGGAGACCATGTGTGTGAACCACGGCTAATCTGAAGGAAAACAGGAACAAAAGGTTAAAAGGATCAAGTGTGGCCAGACGGCATACAAATCTGTATGTCCTAACTTCTAAAGATATAAGTTATCTAGGTTCAGTTCAGTTCAGCTGCTCAGTAGTGTCCGACTCTTTGCAACCCCATGAACTGCAGCACACCAGGCCTCCTTGTCTATCACCAACTGCTGGAGTTTACTCAAACCCATGTCCATTGAGTCAGTGATGCCATCCAGTCATCTCATCCTCTGCCATCCCCTTCTCCTCCTGCCTTCAATCTTTCCCAGCATCAGGGTCTTTTCAAATGTCAGTTCTTCACATCAGGTGGCCAAAATATTAGAGTTTCAGCTTCAACATGAGTCCTTCCAATGAATATTCAGGACTGATCTGCTTTAGGATGGACTGGTTGGATCTCCTTGCAGACCAAGGACTCTCAAGAGTCTTCTCCAGCACCACAGTTCAGAAGCATCAATTCTTTGGTGCTTGGCTTTCTTTACAGTTCAGCTCTCACATCCATACCTGACCACTGGAAAAACCACAGCCTTGACTAATTATCTAGGTACCTCTTGACTTTTAACTCTTCCTATATGATCAATTATTATAAAAGAGTTCAATTTTCAAATTAAAGCCAAGTTCTTTTCCTTTCAAAAAGAGTTACAATGTAGGGAGAAATAAAAAATAGTTTCTCTCCCAGAACGTTTCCGGTTTCCAATGAACAGTTTCATCCCTGCCTCATATCCCAGACTCTTGAACCAAAAGTTTCCCCGTTCTCTGGCCCCTAATATTTCCAGGTTTATCTGAACCATTCTAGCTCTCATTTCAGCACCTCAGTGATGAATTGGTATAAACTGCAGGTCGAACCGTTGCCGTGGTTGCCTAGGGAAGGAATCTGTCTTTTTGCTTGGGGTCTCAATAAAAGAGTTTCATCCATTCATTTATTCACCCAGTAAGTACTTCTAAAAAGTCTACAATATGCCAGACGCTGAGTGAGGTCCTGAGCACAGAGATCAGAAAAGTTCTGGCCGCAGCCTCAGGAAGTTTACGAGAAGAAAGAGCTCTGACATCAAACAGTGACTGCTCTAAGGAATCCCTGTACCAAGCGCAGTAAAAACACAGGCGCACAACAGAAGCCCGGCTGAAGTAAAAGGAAGGAAAAGCCTTCAGAGGCAGCCCCAGAACGCTCAGAGCAGTGCTTTCCTCACTGCCACTTTCTTCCTTTCCTCCCAGCCAAAATATGACTCTCCCTACCTGGAAACTATTGCTAAGGTCTTACCTCCTACTTTCTCCCCGCAAACCTCCACTTGTTCCTAAATGCCGTGCAATGCTTGAAGAAAACCAACCAAGTCTGTGAAACTCCAAAGCCAGCAAGGAAGGCAGGCAGACAACAGCAGCCACAGGCCAGTCCTACGCAAGCACCAGAGGGAGCAGGTACCGAGGTCTCTTCTTGTGCTTAGCTCTGCTGGCCTCCACGCACTTGCTTATGTTATCACCAGCATTTCAGCCTACTTCCCCCCTGAAACTGCATTTTTCAAAGATGAAAACGTAGGCTGCTACAGCCTTATAATGTCCACAGCGATTACATACACATTCCTAAGGAAAAACAACTGGTGAGGAGCTGGGAGTGGGCCATGGCGGGCTGGGGAGTAATTCCTGCAGATTTCTGTTGCTTTAAGCGAGCTTTAATAATTAAGCCAGCTGGTGCCTACCTGCAATGCAGGAGATGCAGAGACACAGGTTTGATCCCTGGGTCTAGAAGCTGCCCTAGAGGAGGGCATGGCAACCCACTCCAGCGTTCTTGCTGGGAAATCATACACACAGACAAACAAGCCTGCCGAGCCACAGTCGATGAGGCCACAATGAGTCAGACACAACTGAAGCTACCTGGCACGCACGTGTGCACCAGTGGGCTGGATACAGCATAAATCTCCTAGCTCTTTTTTATCTTTCACTTATGCAACCAAATGTAAGAACCTCGACAAATGTGTGTTTAAAGCTGGAATGATTAAAAAAATAAAAAACTCAGAATAAACAATTTTATCTCCAGCAACCTTAGAGAATTGGAAGGAAAAAGTAAATTGCAAATAACCTTTGAATGAATAATGTTCCATGAGACCAGGGAAGTCTCAAAAAAGATACTAAATACACATAAACTACATATTATAAAAGAAAATACAGATAAATCATGAAAAACAAAAAAGGTAGGGACTGTTCAAGATTAAGAGAATAAAGAGATAAGACTCAAATGCAATGCATGAAACCCAACTGAATCTTGAATCCAAAAAACTCAAAAAAAAAAAAATGTTCAGGGACAACTAGGGATATATGTATATGAAACATTACATTAAACATATTCTTAAATTAATGTTTATTTTCTTAAATAAATACTGACATCATAATCATGCAAAAAATTATCCATATTCTTGGGAAATACATGCTTAATTTTATATACTGTAATATAATGTAAAATATATATTTAATATATTTGCAAATTGTTTCTAAAATAGACGCATAAAGAGAGAACATGCAGCAGCGGGCTGGCGGCGAGCAGACACAGATGAATGGTAGTCTGGCTGCTCACTGCCAGCCCGGGCACTTCTCCGCAGCACTGAGCGCTTTTCCGGAAGGGGTGGCAGAGCGCATGGCGCTGCCGGCTGGACGGACGCGCCAGGAAAGGGCAGCACCAGTACCAGCAAATGGCAACCCAGCGCTGTGACCCGGGGCAGCTCACGGACCCGCCAGAGGCCTCAGCCAAACTAAAAGAGGAGGGAGTGGATGGTCTCCAAGGTAACCTTCCAGCTAAAAACCTCATTACTCCACGACTTCTTCTCAGGTCTAAAATTCAAAAGATAACCAGATATGAAGACACAGGACTGTCAACAAAAACATTTAAAACAGCTAGCCAAATGCCTGGCACGACACAGAACAATAAATATTAACTCCTCTCTTTTGAAAATATTGTAAAACTTCTTCAGCAAAAAAAAAAAAGATATGACTAATTGACTTATAAAAATAACACAAAATTGGAAAGATCTACTTTAATATCTATTCAATTTCTACTGAATTAAAAACTGTCAGTTTGAGCCACAAAAAGCAAAACAAAGTATTAACTAGTACATGTAATAAATTTGTCAGATGCTTTTATTTCCAGCACTAATGTTATTTGTAGCATTATAGTTAGTTTCTCTTTTGGAAAAACAACCAATCCTTGAGGTAACAGGGAAGATAATAAACTAAAAAGATTCTGAACATGATGCTAGCATCCACGGTTGCTAAAAACCCAAAAATCATCCCTAGTGTGTTGTCTCTTTCCACATCAAAAATACCCATAGATTTTTTTTTAAAAGCAATCTCAAATTCGTCCATCTCCCTCTTGTCGCCAGCATCTTATTGGGGCACCACTCTCTCTCACCGTAGCTCCTAAAATTGTCAGCTTTTACCTTCAGCCCACTCAGTCCATTCCTCACAGAGTAGCTAGAATGATGATATTATTTAAAGAGGAAACAAACGACATGCCAAACCCTTCAAAACTCAATATTTCTGTAACTTCTTCCTACCTATCTTGGTCTTTCTATAAATTGGGACAGGTGAAAAAATAACCTGGCAAAATAATTATGAATTACAGTAAATCTATGTCAGCCACACTGAAGTTTTTTCTCTTCCTCAAATCTAAGCTCTTTCCTCCTTCAAAGTTTTTGTACCGATGATGCTGTGAAAGTGCTGCACTCAATATGCCAGCAAATTTGGAAAATTCAGCAGTGGCCACAGAACTGGAAAAGGTCAGTTTTCATTCCTATCCCAAAAAAAGGCAATGCCAAAGAATGTTCAAACTACCGCACAATTGCACTCATCTCACATGCTAGTAAAGTAATGCTCAAAATTCTCCAAGCCAGGCTTCAGCAATACGTGAACCATGAACTTCCTGATGTTCAAGCTGGTTTTAGAAAAGGCAGAGGAACCAGAGAGCAAATTGCCAACATCTGCTGGATCATGGAAAAAGCAAGAGAGTTCCAGAAAAACATGTATTTCTGTTTTATTGACTATGCCAAAGCCTTTGATTGTGTGGATCACAATCAACTGTGGAAAATTCTGAAAGACATGGGAATACCAGACCACCTGACCTGCCTCTTGAGAAAGGAAGCAACAGTTAGAACTGGACATAGAACAACAGACTGGTTCCAAACAGGAAAAGGAGTACGTCAAGGCTGTATACTGTCACCCTGCTTATTTAACTTATATGCAGAGTACATCATGAGGAAAGCTGGGCCAGAAGAAGCACAAGCTGGAATCAAGATTGCCGGGAGAAATATCAATAACCTCAGATATGCAGATGACACCACCCTTATGGCAGAAAGTGAAGAGGAACTAAAAAGCCTCTTGATGAACGTGAAAGTGGAGAGTGAAAAAGTTGGCCTAAAGCTCAACATTCAGAAACGAAGATCATGGCATCTGGTCCCATCACTTCATGGGAAATAGATGGGGAAACAGTGGAAACAGTGTCAGACTTTTTTTTGGCTCCAAAATCACTGCAGATGGTGACTGCAGCTATGAAATTAAAAGACGCTTACTCCTTGGAAGGAAAGTTATGACCAACCTAGATAGTATATTAAAAAGCAGAGACATTACTTTGCAGACTAAGGTCCGTCTAGTCAAGGCTATGGTTTTTCTTGTGGTCATGTATGGATGTGAGAGTTGGACTGTGAAGAAGGCTGAGCGCTGAAGAATTGATGCTTTTGAACTGTGGTGTTGGAGAAGACTCTTGAGAGTCCCTTGGACTGCAAGGAGATCCAACCAGTCCATTCTGAAGGAGATCAGCCCTGGTATTTTTTTGGAAGGAATGATGCTGAAGCTGAAACTCCAGTATTTTGACCACCTCATGCGAAGAGTTGACTGATTGGAAAAGACTCTGATGCTGGGAGGGATTGGGGGCAGGAGGAGAAGGGGACGACCGAGGATGAGATGGCTGGATGGCATCACGGACTCGATGGACGTGAGTCTGGGTGAACTCCGGGTGATGGACAGGGAGGCCTGGAGTGCTGCGATTCATGGGGTCGCAGAGAGTTGGACACGACTGAGTAACTGAACTGAACTGACCTGATTCCTTTTTTTTCTTTTTTTCCACTCAGCTTTATTGAAATATTATTGGCATAGAACATATGTAAGTTTAACTTATACAAGGTGACAATTAGATGCACATATATATTGTGATGACTGTCACAAGGCTGGTTAACATGGAAATACCTTCACATAATTACAGCTGTGTTTGTGCAGCAGGGGTCCTAATATTTCAAATCTACTCTCTTGAAAATTTTCAAGCATACAACATTTTTAATTAAAGTCACTATGTTCTGCATGAGATCCCCAGAACTTACTCATCTTATAACTACCAGTCTGTACTCTGACCAGCATCTCCCTATTTCCCCCACCTCTCAGCCTCTAGCAACCACAGTTCCACTCTACCTCTACGCGCTTGGCGTGTTAAGACTCTGCATAAAACAGCGAGTGCACACAGCATCTCTGTGTCTGACTTATTCCACCCTTCTACTCCTTCTAATGAGAACGCTTCCCCCACCAGAACTATCACCGCCGCCCTCCCACACAGCCTCTGAGAAACAGCTCCTTCTTATATACAGGTTTCCCCTTCACTACCAACACCTCAGAGGAACTTTTTGTGACTCTGCTTATCTGAAGTGGCTCCTGAGACCGTTATCTCCAAGTCATTTGCTTCCATTCAAAAAATATTTACTTGAATTCATAATTATTTTGCCAGGTTATTTTTTCACCTGTCCCAATTTATAGAATACAGGCTTCCCTGGTGTCTCGGTGGCAAAGAATCTGCCTGCAATGCAGGAGACCTGGGTTTGATCCCTGGGTTGGGAAGATCTCCTGGAGAAGGGAATGGCAACCTACTCCAGTATTCTTGCCTGGAGAATCCCATGGACAGAGGAGCCTGGCGGGCTACAGCACACGGGGTCACAAGAGTCTGACATGACTGAGTGACTAAACCGCCACCACCACCACCACTAACCTCAAGAATATAAGCTGTAAGACAGGGTATCCAATTTATCCATCTTTACATCTCCAGAATCAAGAGATTCTCTGACCCTTAAATTGAAGTCTATTACTGTACATTAAATAAATGAATGAAACAGTAAATGAATATAGGACTATGCTAAAATAATGGACTACTAATGCCATTAGTAGAAATACAGAAACCAGGAGAAATAAATCTTTGAGAAGAAAAATAAAATACACAGAGTTTGGTGCCATGTAAGAGATACAGATTGGGCTTCTGCTGATTGTGTTAGCTGGAAAAAAAAAAGAGTAATTACATCACAGATATTAACAGAACTCAGGATAAATGCCAAGCAAAAAAAATTAGTAACACAAATATAAAATGATCACAGCTTGCCTAGGCAGGAGAATAATCTAACATAAGGAACACTATGAAGTTACAACAAGCCAAAACTGCTTCAGTTTGAGAGAGAAGCCCATATACACGTATGGATGTGCACGTGCGTGTGTGTGTGTGTACTGAAAAGAGGGACGGAACCCTACCTGACTGCCGTTCACTGCAGCTCGTGTCTCAGCTAAAGTAGCAGATCCATGTTGAAGGATAAAGCGTTAGGGGAGAGGAAGACACTTGAGGAAAGGAGCAGTGAAGTCTCACAGGGAGCGCCCATAGGTTTACGCAGAAAACATGAGCTGCAAGAAGAGACTCGAGAGTCAGAACTGCTCCCCGCGGACACAAAGCTGAGCACGGACTCAGAGCACGGCGGGCTCCCGCAGCCCGCCAGGCTCACCGCGCTGAGAACCAGGCTCTTCCGCTCGCCTAGCCTGCCCGTTCTCTGCTCGCTCTCCTCCCTTTCTTTCCACAGCTTCCCCGTGAGCAAAGCGTTTTATCCTCTCCCCAACCTGTATCTTCAGTTTTGAAAAGGCAATTCATGTTTTTCCTCCATTTTCAATACAGCATAAATCCAATTTCAAGTTTAGAACATATTAGAAGAAGCAAACTTTTAAATATGTATATGTAATATGTTAAGATATTACAGCCTATGAAATAACTATGTAAGAAAGACTTAGTCAAAGGCTGAGAAGGTGCGGGCAGAATGCTCCTGGCAGACATCTACCTTCCCTGTCTAACGTGACTCAGTATGCGGAAGCAAGGCACCGGCGCTGGCTGCTCTCGACCCTGGAAGCCAGGAGAATCTCTGAGAGGCTCCTTGGCCACTGACTCTTCTCTGTCGCTGATGCTGAAACCTGAGGTCTACACCCCCATCACAGCTTCCCACTTTTTGTCTCATCCCTCCGTCTTTCCAACCTTGACTTCTTGGTTTATAATCAACTCTTTTCTTTCAAGCTTCTCTTCTTTGTTTGCCTATTCTATGTCCTGTCATCTCCCCTGCTTCCTTCGCCTTCACATGAATCACGGGAAACATACAGATGTTACCAATAAACATTTCCAACCTTGGCTCAGACGGTAAAGGATCTGACTCAGTAGAGGATTGGGAAGATCCCCTGGAGAAGGGACTGGCAGCCCACTCCACAATCCTTGCCTGGAGAATCCCATGGACAGAGGAGCCTGGAAGGCTCCAGTCCACGAGGTGGCAAAGAGTCAGACACAACCGATCGACTAACATATACACTTCAACCGGTAAATAACATTACTCCTTTCTTGCTGGTCAGGAAACTAACCAAACACAGAACATCAGGAATATCTTCCACGTCTCCTACTCATCTGAGCCCTTTAGCCACTTCCAAAATTATTCCTTCTTTGCCCCTAGATAAGCAGTTCACTGCCAAATGAGGCAAGGTTCTCAGTGCTCGATGGGTTGGACATCTACATACAATGAAAGTATTATTATAATTCCTCTTCTTCCACTAAACTGCAACATAATTAATGACAGGGATTATCATCAGCATCTCACACATACAGTCAGCACCCTACACACCCAGACAGCATCCTACACATAGTCAGCACCCTACACACCCAGACAGCATCCTATACATAAAGTCAGCACCCTACACACCCAGACAGCATCCTACACATAAAGTCAGCACCCTACACACCCAGACAGCATCCTACACATAAAGTCAGCACCCTACACATACAGCCAGCCCCCTACACATACACTCAGCACACTATACACACAGCACACTAAACACAGTCAGCACCTTACACATACAGCCAGCACCCTACACATACAGTCAGCATCCCTACACACTACAGTCAGCATCCTACACACACAGACAGCATCCCACACATACAGTCAGCATCCCACACACCCAGACAGCATCGTACACATACAGTCAGCATCCCACACACCCAGACAGCATCCTACACATACAGTCAGCATCCCACACACCCAGACAGCATCCTACACATACAGTCAGCATTGCTACACACTACAGTCAGCATCCCACACATACAGTCAGCACACTACACACACAATCAGCACCTTACAAATATAGTCAGCACCCTACACATACAGTCAGCATCCCACACACACAGTCAGCACCCTACACACTAGTCAGAATCCCACAAGTACAGTCACCATCCCACACACACAGACAGCATCCTACACACTATAGTCAGCATCCCACACACACAGTCAGCATCCCACACATACAGTCAGCACCCTACACACACAGCACCCTACACACTACAGTCAGCACCCTACACACACAGCACCCTGCACCCTACACACTACAGTCAGCATCACACACACACAGCATCCCACACATACAGTCAGCACCCTACACACACAGTCAGCACCCCACACATACAGTCAGCATCACAAACAAACAGCATCTTATACAGTCAGCACCCTACACATAGTCAGCATCCTACACAGTCACCATTCCACACAGTCAGCATCCAACACATACAGTGAGCACCCTCACACACAGTCAGCATCCCACACACTACAGTCAGCATCCCACACACAGTCAGCATCCCACACACACAGTCAGCACCCTACACACTACAGTCAGCATCCCACACACACAGCATCCCACACATATAGTCAGCACCCTACACATACAGTCAGCATCCCAATCACACAGTCAGCACCTTACACACTACAGTCAGAATCCCACACATACAGTCACCATCCCACACACACAGACAGCATCCTACAGTTAGAATCCCACACACACAGTCAGCACCCCACACATACAGTCAGCATCACAAACAGCATCCTATACAGTCAGCACCCTAAACATACAGTCAGCATCCTACACAGTCACCATTCCACACAGTCAGCATCCAACACATACAGTGAGCACCCTCACACACAGTCAGCATCCCACACACTACAGTCAGCATCCCACACACACAGCATCCCACACATATAGTCAGCACCCTACACATACAGTCAGCATCCCAATCACACAGTCAGCACCTTACACACTACAGTCAGAATCCCACACATACAGTCACCATCCCACACACACAGACAGCATCCTACAGTTAGAATCCCACACACACAGTCAGCACCCCACACATACAGTCAGCATCACAAACAGCATCCTATACAGTCAGCACCCTAAACATACAGTCAGCATCCTACACAGTCACCATTCCACACAGTCAGCATCCAACACATACAGTGAGCACCCTCACACACAGTCAGCATCCCACACACTACAGTCAGCATCCCACACACACAGCATCCCACACATATAGTCAGCACCCTACACATACAGTCAGCATCCCAATCACACAGTCAGCACCTTACACACTACAGTCAGAATCCCACACATACAGTCACCATCCCACACACACAGACAGCATCCTACAGTTAGAATCCCACACACACAGTCAGCACCCCACACATACAGTCAGCATCACAAACAGCATCCTATACAGTCAGCACCCTAAACATACAGTCAGCATCCTACACAGTCACCATTCCACACAGTCAGCATCCAACACATACAGTGAGCACCCTCACACACAGTCAGCATCCCACACACTACAGTCAGCATCCCACACACACAGCATCCCACACATATAGTCAGCACCCTACACATACAGTCAGCATCCCAATCACACAGTCAGCACCTTACACACTACAGTCAGAATCCCACACATACAGTCACCATCCCACACACACAGACAGCATCCTACAGTTAGAATCCCACACACACAGTCAGCACCCCACACATACAGTCAGCATCACAAACAGCATCCTATACAGTCAGCACCCTAAACATACAGTCAGCATCCTACACAGTCACCATTCCACACAGTCAGCATCCAACACATACAGTGAGCACCCTCACACACAGTCAGCATCCCACACACTACAGTCAGCATCCCACACACACAGCATCCCACACATATAGTCAGCACCCTACACATACAGTCAGCATCCCAATCACACAGTCAGCACCTTACACACTACAGTCAGAATCCCACACATACAGTCACCATCCCACACAGACAGCATCCTACAGTTAGAATCCCACACACACAGTCAGCATCCCACACATACAATCAGCACCCTACAGACAGTCAGCTTCTCACACATAAGTCAGCACTCTATACACACAGTCAGCACCCCACACACACAGTCAGCATCCCACACATATAGTCAGCACCCTACACATACAGTCAGCACCCCACACACACAGTCAGCACCCTACACACATTGTCAGCATCCCACACACACTCATCACCCCACACATTACAGTCAGCACCCCACACACACAGTCAGCATCCCACACATATAGTCAGCACCCTACACACATTGTCAGCATCCCACACACACAGTCAGCATCCCACACACACAGTCAGCACCCTACACATAGTCAGCATCCCACACACACAGTCAGCATCCCACACACAGTCAGCACTCTACACACTATAGTCAGCATCCCACACACTACAGTCAGCACACACACAGACAGTCAGCATCCCACACACATAGTCAGCACCCTACACATAGTCAGCATGCCACACAGTCAGCATCCCACACAGTCAGCGCCCCATACACACAGTCAGCACCCCACACACACAGTCAGCACCCAACACACACAGTCGGCACCCCACACATACAGTCAGCACCCTACACACTACGGTCAGCACCCTATATATACAGTCAGCATCCCACACACAGTCAGCACCCTACAGACACAGTCAGCATCCCATACAGTCAGCACCCTACACACATAGTCAGCACCCCACACATACAGTCAGCACCCTACACACACAGTCAACATCCCACACATACAGTCAGCACCCTACACACTACAGTCAGCATCCCACACACACAGTCAGCATCCCACACATAGTCAGCACCCTACACATGCAGTCAGCATCCTAGACACTATAGTCAGCATCCCACATACACAGTCAGCATCCCATACATAGAGTCAGCGCCCTAGACACTATAGTCAGCATCCCACACACACAGTCAGCATCCCACACACACAGTCAGCACCCTACACATAGTCAGCATCCCACACACACAGTCAGCATCCCACACACAGTCAGCACTCTACACACTATAGTCAGCATCCCACACACTACAGTCAGCACACACACAGACAGTCAGCATCCCACACACATAGTCAGCACCCTACACATAGTCAGCATGCCACACAGTCAGCATCCCACACAGTCAGCGCCCCATACACACAGTCAGCACCCCACACACACAGTCAGCACCCAACACACACAGTCGGCACCCCACACATACAGTCAGCACCCTACACACTACGGTCAGCACCCTATATATACAGTCAGCATCCCACACACAGTCAGCACCCTACAGACACAGTCAGCATCCCATACAGTCAGCACCCTACACACATAGTCAGCACCCCACACATACAGTCAGCACCCTACACACACAGTCAACATCCCACACATACAGTCAGCACCCTACACACTACAGTCAGCATCCCACACACACAGTCAGCATCCCACACATAGTCAGCACCCTACACATGCAGTCAGCATCCTAGACACTATAGTCAGCATCCCACATACACAGTCAGCATCCCATACATAGAGTCAGCGCCCTAGACACTATAGTCAGCATCCCACACACACAGTCAGCATCCCACATATACAGTCAGCATCCTACACACACAGTCAGCATCCCACACATACAGACAGCACCCTAGACACTATAGTCAGCATCCCACACACACAGTCAGCACCCTAGACACTACAGTCAGCGTCACACACACACAGTCAGCACCCTACACATAGTCAGCATCCCACACACACAGTCAGCATCCCACACACAGTCAGCACTCTACACACTATAGTCAGCATCCCACACACTACAGTCAGCACACACACAGACAGTCAGCATCCCACACACATAGTCAGCACCCTACACATAGTCAGCATGCCACACAGTCAGCATCCCACACAGTCAGCGCCCCATACACACAGTCAGCACCCCACACACACAGTCAGCACCCAACACACACAGTCGGCACCCCACACATACAGTCAGCACCCTACACACTACGGTCAGCACCCTATATATACAGTCAGCATCCCACACACAGTCAGCACCCTACAGACACAGTCAGCATCCCATACAGTCAGCACCCTACACACATAGTCAGCACCCCACACATACAGTCAGCACCCTACACACACAGTCAACATCCCACACATACAGTCAGCACCCTACACACTACAGTCAGCATCCCACACACACAGTCAGCATCCCACACATAGTCAGCACCCTACACATGCAGTCAGCATCCTAGACACTATAGTCAGCATCCCACATACACAGTCAGCATCCCATACATAGAGTCAGCGCCCTAGACACTATAGTCAGCATCCCACACACACAGTCAGCATCCCACATATACAGTCAGCATCCTACACACACAGTCAGCATCCCACACATACAGACAGCACCCTAGACACTATAGTCAGCATCCCACACACACAGTCAGCACCCTAGACACTACAGTCAGCGTCACACACACACAGTCAGCACCCTACACATACAGTCAGCACTCTCACATCACTACAGTCAGCACCCTACACATGCAGTCAGCGTCCCACACAATACCTGTAACATTACAGCCACCAAACAAGTGACTAGTAATGGATGAAATTCCAAGGTGAATTATGACTCCCTCTGATTTGTACACTTGGTGTAAAGTAAGGTTTTAACAAGCGTCGTAGCATTAAATGATAAAATCAATACTTGGTATTGATTAAAATGGCATTTAGGTATGAAACTTTTAATCATGACTTCTCTCTTAAACTGCTTTCAATAAAGTATCTTCAGTCTAACCTTCAGTATTATCGTAAACAGTATTACTTATAGATTTCCCAGAAACAAAACTGTAGCGAATGTGTGCCTTCCACCTCAAACACAGACTTCAAATTTACTGGACAATTCATTTAATTTAAAATTTGTTCAGCTTCTCGATCAGCAAAGGAACTTGAGAACTGTCTCGAATTCCATATTCTAGTGTCTCACTGTGATAAAGAAACATGACTTCCAAAGACCTAAGAACATGAAAGACAATTATTCAACTGGGACTTCATGTCTGACATTGAGAAGTGGCAAACATCTCGCTTAAGGAAGTTAGTGAAAGTACCCATTTGTTACTTATGCATCAGCCTCATAACTCAAGTTGTTTCTATAATCTTTATTGTTCAATAAAAATTCAATATTATGCAATGAAAAAGTCATATTTTCCACTTGAAATAGTTTGGGTTAAAAATAAGTAACAGCTTTCAGGGTAGTAGCTCTAAGTGGAATATTTCCTTGTTCAAACAAAGCCATGAATAAAACTTACATTCCTTGTGTTACTTCAAAGGTATCATTATCCTTATCAGAGCCCAGCAAAGGTTTCTAAAGACAGTGAAAGTGTGTAATAATTACTCTCTGGTTCACCTTAATCATCCCCACCAACGTGGTCAACTGCACAGGCTACCAACTCTAACTCACGCTCATAACCAAACCCAGTTCCTAACCCCTGAACATGCTTCCCTTTGTGAGAGGACTAGGCTGACACGGGAGAGAGACCCAGGGTGCAAAACAGAGACACACTCATTCTCAGGGCCGTGCAAGTGCCACCCTGCAGCTGCACAGCCCTGAAAGTGAGCACCGACGCACACTGTGTCCCAGTCTCTCTCTCATCTCACTCTAGTACTGGCCCTACTTCTCTTTCTAAGCTTTCCTTCTCCTACTTCTCTAGTCAGGAATGTCCCAATTCCGATAAACCAAAATCTAATTCTGACAAACCAAATATCTAAAATTAGGCAATGAATTCAGATTTCATTTTATATTCATGTAAAACCATGTTTTCAAAGAAAATTTCTTGTTCATGACATGATGTCAGGTGAAAAACAGATTAGGTAGAAATAATATATATACAATATAATAATATATGATAAGGGCCTAAATCTTAACGAAAGTAAGCTGCAGGCTTCCCTGGTGGTTCAGTGGTTAAGAACCCATCTGCCAATGCAGGAGCCACAGGTTCAATCCCTGGTCCAAGAAGATCCCATACACCAGGTAGCAACCAACCCCGCACTTCACAACTACTGAGCCCGAGCGCTCCGGAACCGACGCTTCACACCCAGAGAAGCCACCACAATGAGAAGCCCAAGCAGCGCAATGAAGAGTAGCCCCCACTCGCCACAATGAGAAAAGTCCACACAGCAACCAAGACCCAGCACAGCCAAAAGTAAATAAATATATTTCTTAAAAAATGAAAACTGCACGTGTATGAGATTGACCTGTTTTGTCCTCACTTCCAAGGAAATGGCAACCCACTGCAGTGTTCTTGCCTAGAGAATCCCCCAGGGACGGGGGAGCCGAGTGGGCTGCCGTCCATGGGGTCGCACAGAGTTGGACACAACTGAAGCGACTTTGCAGCAGTGGGCTCGGCTGCGTCCACTTCTTTGCAGCCCAATGGAATGCAGCCCGCCAGGCTCCTCCATCCATGGAATTTCCCAGGGAAGAATACCGGAGCAGGCTGTCCTCTCCTCCAGGGGACCTGCCCGACCCGGGGGTTGAGCCCGCATCTCTCGTTTCCTGCGCTGGCAGGCGTATTCACTAGCGCCACCTAGGAGGCACCCTCTTTGGGCAGCAGCGTTTCACAGTTTTCTTCCGCTGAACTACCCTTCTCAGTTGTCAATCTCTGTAGTCTGGGTGGCACTAACCATTCCCACTCCTAAATTCCTGGAATAGATACGGGGGGACCAGGCATCCAGGTCTGGACCATCAGCATATTCCCTGCCCCAAGCAGCAGTTCAGGGATGAGCATGTGACCCAACTGGACCGATAAGACTCAGTCGAAAAATGCTACAGGAACTAACCGGAAACTAACTAACTTTCAGAAGAGACCGCGAAACTAAAAGAACACAGTAAGTTCCCACTTGACAGTGAGCCAACCCAAGAAGCACCGGGAGATAACAAGAGGAACGAAAACTGAGAACATTCCGTCTCCAGATTCAGTCACACCTTTAGTCCAGTGAGTTCAGACGCTGCTGCTGGAATTCGGAGTTACTGAGAGGAAACAATTCTCTTTGCATTTCTCAAGCCCCTGCTCAGAGTCTCCTAAGGAAAAGGTACCACAAGGATATGCGTAACAGATAGACTCAGAAATGGAAAGAGTAACTCCCTAAAGATAGAGACCTCCAATGAGCTTTAGAGAAATAAAGTCCTTTTCTTCCCTTCCCTGGTAGACATTCACTTACATTCTTAACACATTTCTTCTGCCACATCATATTTTTTACTCATACTGACCAATATTCTAGGTTAATAAATCTAAAGACACTTTCCCTCTCCCCTCAGATCTGCTCAGTGAGTTATCTCTCTCCCTCTGCAGGGTGTTCTCAGCCCCATCAGTGTTTCACACTTAGTAACATGAGGCAATAAACTACTTCTGGTGGCTCAGTCACTAAGTCCTGTCTGACTCTCACGACCTCATGGACAGAGGAGCCTGGCAGGCCAAGGTCCATAGGATTCTTCAGGCAAGAAAACTGGAGTGGGTTGCCGTTTCCTTCTCCTGCATTGTAGGCAGATTCTTTACCAACTGAGCTACAAAGCTTACTTATTATTTTATTCAAGAAATATTTGCTGGGAGGCTTCTAAGCTGTGTCATGCATTTTTCTACACACACATACACACACACACACACACACACAAAACAGAGGGGTACCCCTCTAATATAGGGTAAGAAGTGACTGATCTGTAATCAGCAAAACATCTAGTAAACTCACAGCTCTTGAAAATCAGACTGCTTGCCTACTAAGAATGGAACAGGAGGACACTTGGTAAAAATGCCAGGATGTTGGTATATTGCCTACTATGCTGCAGTCTTCAGTAAGGCCCTTCAAAAAAGCAGCACACTTTGAGTCAAGTCTTAATAAAGGGAAAACCTTTTCAGTCTTTCACCACAAATGCAAGATGGCTGATAATCCTGCAATTTACAATGCTGAAAATCAAATATCCCTAAACTAAAATTTGTGTTTTGAACTACACGAAATAAAAGGTGGGGAAACCCTGGCTCCAGGCCCCTCCACAAGCATCCTAGCAAAAGATGTATCAACGCCCTGGGAGCAGGTACAAATAAGTTGCACACTTACTTCGAAGAAGTTGCTCAGAGTGGCCTAGAGATGGAGGCCAAGATGAAGGTTGAGAAGCCTACGACTTGCTCGATTTCAAATCTCATGACTATTGACACACTGAACTGGGAAATTCTTTGTTGTGGGAGGCTGTTCTTTGCATGGCAGGATATTTATCAGTGCCCTGGGGCACTACCACTCCACCCCAGCAGCACCTGCCTACTCACCCCTCAACCCCCTACTGTGACAATAATAATGTCTGCAGACATGCTAAAGGTCCCTGGTGGGGTAAAAAAAAAAAAAAAAAAAAGCCGCCTGTTAGAGACCCACTCACCGGGTTAGGGGGCAAAGTTTAGAGACATCCAGGCAACAGTTTGATCCAAAGACCAGGGCTTGGGCTTTGGGAACCTGGGAGAAGTTGATCAAATACAAATAAATCAGACAAATACAAATAAATCAGTTCATGTGACTTCCCTGGTGGCTCAGACAGTAAAGCGTCTGTCTACAATGCGAGAGACCAGGGTTCAATCCCTGGGTTGGGAAGATCCCCTGGAGAAGGAAATGGCAATCCACTCCAGCACTGTCGTCTGGAAAATCCCATGGACAGAGGAGCCTGGAAGGCTACAGTCCATGGGGTCACAAAGAGTCGAACACGACTGAGCAACTTCACTTACTAAGTTCATAAGAAAGCTGTATTGCCAAAGAAACTCCCAACAAAGCTGTTACTGCCCAACCCTCAAAATGCCTCCCTGGACTCTAGCCTCTCAACAGCGAAACGGCTCCTGAGGCCACGCAGCCCCCAGCAAGGGCATTCTCAACACCCATCTTGGCCGTGACCAGGAGGAAACACAACACGACCCTCCTTGGGGGCGAGAATGGACAGACACAGGGGCTAACCAAAAATCTGATTCCATTGCCAAGGCAAAGAGTTCGTGCCACCCTTGACCGATGAAATATGTACACAGCGCAAACTGGAAAATCTCCGTGGGTTTCTTCCCCTTTTTCTCTTTTCCGATTCAGAGTTTTTATTGCCCTTAGATGATTCTTCTTCTATCACTGAACGCTGGCTTTATTATAATCAGCTATATTTATGACTCCCTTGACCTAAGGCTGTCTTTTCAAACAGAATTGAGAGAAATCACCCAGTGATCCCTAGAGTTAGGCAGTAATTAAACAAGTCTTTGGGTTGTCTTCCTCTGTTGGGCTCAAGTGGTGGATGCATTGGAAGCTGCAAGTGAAACACTGCATCTCGTTAGGGGAGGGCGTTTTTTCAAGGGTTTCTATATAAGGGAGGACACAGAGGCAAGCTGGGAAGACTGCGATGAAAGCCTTTTCATCAGGCTGGCCTTAGCAACCACTCCCTCTTCCCACAGTCACAGGACCGTCCTCCTGCCTCCGTGGACCTCCCACCTGCACTCTGCGTCTACCCGGCTCCCACCATGGGGCTGACCACGCTCCAGAGTCTCAGCTGGCATAGTGCATGCCTGATTCAGATCTGGGCCATCATCACATGCTAACTGCCCGGACCACAGGCTCAAGGACGAAAAAACGACCCAGCTCCTTCAATGAAATCCAATCCCAGGGCCTCTGCTAAAATTACGAGCAGGAAAAGGGCTGTCTAGGCTGGGCTTGCTAACCTGAAACAGCGTTAAGCCAACAGGGAGTGCCACAAGGAAAAACTCTCCCTGAAAGCACATCTAACACAAGAGAGAGCCCCCGAGTTGGCTGAGGCCATCGTCTGAGACCCTCAGCCATCCATACCTGAGGAGACTACACCCCTCTTGGTCCCAGTGCCCCGAGATACTGTGAATGGGGTTTTGTTCTCATGCCACTGAAAGATATTAAAAAATCGAATATCAATTATCAGACAAAAGTGGTGTTAGTTTTCAAACCAAAAGAAACAACCTGAAGCAATATGAATTAAACTCAGTTCAGTTCAGTTCAGCCGCTCAGTCGTGTCTGACTCTTTGTGACCCCGTGGAGTGCAGCACGCCAGGCCTCCCTCTCCATCACCAACTCCCGGAGTCCACCCAAACTCATGCCCATTGAGTCGGTGATGCCATCTAACCGTCTCCTCCTCTGTCGTCCCCTTTTCCTCCTGCCTTCAATCATTCCCAGCATCAGGGTCTTTTCAAATGAATCAGTTCTTCACATCAGGTGGCCAAAGTATTGGAGCTTCAGCATCAGTTCTTCCAATGAATATTCAGGACTGATTTCCTTTAGGATGGACTGGATCTCCTTGCTGTCCAAGAATTAAAATTATTTGCCTAAAATTCATCACCTAGTCACTGGTAGCACAGATCCAACCCCAAGGGGGTCTAGCTCTAATGCTCTTTGCACAGCATCTACTCTTCCTCAAGAAAACAGTATGAAAACTTCTCTGTGCTTTAAAATCCCCTATAGCCAAAAAGACCTTACCTGAAGTGAATACAGCATTTGTTAAACAACCAAAAAAGGAAGAATCCCACAACTTCCTGCTCTCTGTCCCATTCCTGCAACAACTTGCCTCCTGAATAACACAGAACATTTCTGCCTTACTTTTATAATGTAAGCTACTGTAAGCACATGTAATAGCAAGTGTCTCTAAGCAAAGCCACTTCAATCTTAGGGTAAATCAGATCCAAAATACTAATAGAACATCAGAACCTTAGAAAAAGGCCATCACCACAGACTGGTGACTATTCTGTTATAATTAACTGTAAAACTCAGAAAAGGACACCCAAATCATCTTATAAGTAAGAATATTATTATTTATGTTAGTATTTTGAGATATTTGTCAGAATGACATTAACTTGTAAAAAGGAGTAGCTACTTAAGAGTCAAATCTCTTTCAATATTATTGTTGAGTGTGACAGAGAAGGGAAATGGGATAGAATTTATGAATATAAGACCCCTGACATTTTCAAAAAATCTGAAAACTATGAGAATTTTTGATGGAGCTTGAACATTAAATAATGTTTCGCAAGTCAACTTTTGTGTCCCTAGACGTACACTGAGTCACATCCAGGTACACTGGATTCACCACTCCATTTTAAACACTGACACATGTCTATCCTCCGGCTATCATCTACCACTTTCTTATGCCTCTACGTTTCCTTCACTTCTAGCAGTTGCTTTCCTTTTCAATAAATTTTTTTTACAAAGCAGCAACATTTTATCCCTTGACAAAAGTTATTATACAGGATAACTTCAAACTGAGAACACAGTCAAGGTGACATGTGGACACTGGGCAGCTGGGTGGGGTCATGAATATCTCAGGATCTCACTTCCAATAAGAGGAAATTATTTCAGTGACACTTCAGATATTTCAACATGAACTCTTAGTCACTCCCAAGTGGATGAAATTGCTGTTAAATCCAGGACTGCTAATGGTTCACTATATTTTTACGTTTATCATTTATATGAAAGACCTAAATTCAAATCCCAGGTATCACTTTATTGGAAAATCTCCTTGGATATGACCTAAGATTGGTTCCAGATCACAAAATGAAAATACATGTTATCCAATCTACAAGGTTGTGATGAAAATCAAAACAAATTCATTGAAAAGTCTAACGTTTTCAGCAAGTACTAAAAAATGCCAGTGCCCCTCGCTCATAATATCTGAATCCATGCAATGTACTCAATAACTTTTACAGACGGAAATTGCTTCTTACTTTGAGGTTAAAACGTTGAGGAGGGGATAAAGGGTTACGCATAGAGATGATCACAATATAATACACATGCGGGTGCGCGCATGCTCAGTCGCTTCAGTCGTGTCCAGCTCTTCTAGCCCTATGGACTGCAGCCCACCAGGCAGGCTCTTCGGCCCACGGACAAGGCAGGAACCCTCCAGGTAAGAGTAACAGAGTGGGCTGCCACTTCCTCTTCCAGGGGATCTTCCCAACCCAGAGATCAGACTCACGTCTCCTGCATCTCTGGCACTGCAGGCGGACTCTTTACCCACTGAGCTACCTGGGAAGCCCATATACATACATACATACATGTACATAACTATTGCTAAGAGAAAGAGCTCACCCTCCTGCTTTGTAAAAAGCTACATTATATTTAAGTCTAGATGAAAATTCTTATACTTTGTCCAACAGAATCATTTATAAATAATCGGGATAAAGATTTATCAAGTTATTTGTCGTTAAAAATTACCTGAGACGACTGCATTATTCTATTCCCTTTAATTCCCTTCTACTGCCAACTTATTCAATATATAGAAAGCAAAGAGGCTTGACAAAGTGATGGTACTTAATCAGAATATATGAATTTGGAACAAATTCAGGATGGATTAAAAAAAATACAACAGTGACTGGATCAGAATCATTAGAAACTCCACCAGACACCACAAACTCTGCACTAAAACAAACAAAAAGGCAGTGCTCAGTTTCTTTTGCTTCTACCAAAGCAAAATCTTCAGTCCTCAATGAAAGTTAAAATGATGGCTAATCTGTATAAGAATGCATATAGAAAGCATGCGATTCTGAAGCAAATATAATCCAAGAGAAAGTCAGAATACTGTATAAACATTCTCACGAAGTAATCGAGTGGCTGCTAGGGCGGCTACCGACGCATCTGTTGCCAAAACTGAATACTGGTAGAAGAGTCAAATGCATTGTTGTTTGCAGAATGTGAAATTAACAAAAAGCCCAAACGCCTGACGGGAAAGGCTCGGGAAACTCTCCCAAGCTGAAGACATTCAGAGAGTAGAAGGGACACAAACTCCCGAGTGTCCGGCTGCTGTCAAACATCACCAAGAAACAGCAGCAAGCAGCAAGCACTCCAGGGACCGAGGACAGACTCTCCACCTTCGTGCCAGGGCAGCAAGCTTTGCAATCAAGCCGGAAATGCTCTTCTGGTCTACAAGCCCACAGAGAGGAAAAGCCAAGTGGAAGAAACTTCGTATGTACACTAACAACATAATGTAAAGTCATCCAGCCTTCATTTTAGAAGCAAAAAAAAAAAAAACTGTTTAACAACTTTGAGGACCGGAGTTCTGTTTACAGAATTATTAAGGGTCTAAAAGGATCACCTGAACTTTTCAATTAAATCTGACTGCATTTTATGAAGGTA
Organism: Litocranius walleri; assembly: GCA_006410535.1. Classification (NCBI taxonomy): domain Eukaryota; kingdom Metazoa; phylum Chordata; class Mammalia; order Artiodactyla; family Bovidae; genus Litocranius; species Litocranius walleri. Next base: position 653,386 of record SJYG01000279.1, on the reverse strand, counting down.
ATTATATCCTAGGTCCGCAAAGATTTCAAGAAATACCACTTGCTAATGCCAAGGGTCTAATGAATATAATTTTTCTAAATCTTTACTTCAACTTATATATTATATATACTACTTCTATGTAGGATGAACTATTTAAGAGCAATTTCATTCACAAAATGTAATTTTTAAAAATTTTTTCTGTTTGAGCGAATGTAAAGAACATCATTTATACTAAACACCTAGAATATAAATATTCTACTATTAACAGTTTCCCCTTTTCCTAAAACCATTTGTCCCACTCTGGAAATACATTTTCTGTAAGCAAAATAACTTGTATTAGAAAACTAATTTCAATTTTTCTATAGTAATATTATTTACTATAAAGACCATGGTGCTATTAGTCAAATATTTTAAACATTCATCATCAGTTACTCTTAAAAATGTAAGGCTCTTCAGTATCAGTTACATAAAATTAGTAATCTCTTCTTCTGTAGCATTATAAGACTGATATGAAAAAATGAAGAGCATTCATTTCAGGAAAAGGCAGAAATAACTTGGGCCTCAATGACAGTACTATAAGGTGTGTCTCAAGTATCTGTTACTAATAACAGCTACTTAGCTTTTTTTAATGACCCACTTTCCTCGGGAAGAGTAGATTCAAGTTTATCCCTATAGCAGTGTCATTCTCAATCACAGATAGAATTACAGAGGGCATAGTAGCAAACTTCATTTTAGAATATGTCCCACATGTAAATGTCTTGTACTGGGGTGGGGAAAAACATTGAGAATCCCTGACTTAAAGCACAAAATCTTTGTTTACCTGCTGATGAGACAGTAAGGACTATTTAGTTCAAATCTTATCTCTACTCAATTCAGAGTTTGTCACAACACCCAAAAACTACAGGATGGTCTGTGTACTTAATTATAATTGCATTCTTTAAGAATCAAAATCCCACACTTTGAACACATTTTGAAACAGGGATGCCTGTAAAATACTGCTCCCTAAAAAATAATCCTATAGGAGATTGGAGGAGACATTTCTGTAGGAGACAGAAAACACTCAATTAAGAGTTTTGTGTATTACTACACTTGAAAACAAAGTTTTAAACAGATTAAGTAAATGTAGTTTACAGTGGTGGGCTGCATTAGTTAGAGATTTAAGAAGGTAACCTTTAGTTTTTCTGTACCACTTTTAGGCAAATATTTGTGGTTGAAAGGAATGCAGGGAAACCATCCAACAATAGATGATAACCTAATATGAAAGAAAAATAATCCAGGAATTCAGATGAACTGGACATATTTTGAGGTAAAAATCATTTAAGGTCAATTTGTGATTATCACTACTGAGATACAGTAAGCCAAGAACTATTACCAAAAAAAAACAACAGGTAATCTGAGCTACTTCTATTATTTGGTTGGTACAAATGTAAATGTCTTTCAGTCAATTTAATGTACATTATTTTAATTTCCAAAGTCTAAAACTTACGGACTTTTAGGATGGCAGAATAAACACAGTAACACCTGAAGAGGCAAAATAAAAACTACCGTGAAAGGGCTAAATGTAAAAGCTGAGTGCTCCCTAAATTTAGGCATTTTACCTCGACTGTCTCATTTCTTCTTCATAACAACCTTATGGGGCAATTTTATTAATACCATCCCCATTTTACAGATGAAGAAACTATGATTTACAAGAAGGACTTATTGTATAGTACATGGAACTCTGTTCACTGTTACGCCACAGCCTGGATGGAAGGATGTTTTGGGGAGAATGGATACATATATATACATGGCTGAGTTCCTCCAGGTTCACTGGAAACTATCACAACACTGTTGATCAGCTATATCCCAACACAGAACTAAAAAGGTTTTAAAAATTTAAAAAAAAAAAAAAGAAAAGAAACTACGGTTTAAAGAGTTTTAAAACTTGCTCAAGATACCACAAAAGAAAATCCTCATTTCTGACTGAAACCCAGATTATCTGGCTCCAAAATAAAAAGAATTTTCTTTTCACTATACCCTGCGATCTCACAAGAAACACATACATTGAACTTTATAGTCTTTTAACCAAAACCTCCTGAAGGAGGAGGCAATATTAAGCTTTTAGTGAGCAGTAGTACCTTATAAGGCTAAAAATTAGTCATAGTTTGATAAGTATACATTAAAATTCAGGAAATAATTCCAAGTTATGCATGACATTAAATTTTTTAAAGCTGAACATGAAGTATCTCTCCAAAATAGAAAAATCCAAAAATTTCTGCAGACAAGCAGTAAGGAAACGTCATCTTATTTAGACATTCTGAATTCCAAAGAAAAAAAACTTAAAAGGCTTCATATTTTGTCAGTTATACAGCAGTCTCATATGGTTAACTAGGACTTTGTTTATACTTAAGAAAAAAGAAAAAATGGGTAATTGCCTGGGACTGATTCTTTTGTTCTGACTCTATTCTGTTCTCTATTGATTCTTTTCCATTTTTCCTCCAGATCTTGGAGCCCTCTTCTAATTTAGGCTAACTGAGTCTCAAGTTCAGGAACTCCTCCAAGTTTAGATGTAAGTGCTGACACACTGCAATGAAGACCATAAAACTGCAAAGGTTGGTAGAGTGTTACAGAAGAAACAAGAGTTCCAGTTATTTTCAAAACATTAACTATCATGGAATTACTTTTCTTCTGTAGTTTTCTGAATTGATTTTCAAGCATTTAACTTTTGTAATAAAAAAAAATAGTTGAGGGAGATGGAAGGGAAAACTTGGGGCTTTGATTTAAAAACATCTCAATATTTTATTCTTTCCAAAGTTCCAGAACTATGACCTGCTTGTTCCCTTTTATTTCCCAATGGCATGGCATGAAAATTTAACCATACATAAGCATGCCAACTGGTTCCAAATAGGAAAAGGAGTACGTCAAGGCTGTATATTGTCACCCTGTTTATTTAACTTCTGTGCAGAGTACATCATGAGAAACGCTGGACTGGAAGAAGCACAAGCTGGAATCAAGATTGCCGGGAGAAATATCAGTAAGCTCAGATATGCAGATGACACCACCCTTATGGCAGAAAGTGAAGAGGAACTAAAAAGCCTCTTGATGAAAGTCAAAGAGGAGTGAAAAAGTTGGCTTAAAGCTCAACATTCAGAAAACTAAGATCACAGCATCTGGTCCCATCACTTCATGGCAAATAAATGGGGAAACAGTGGAAACAGTGTCAGACTTTATTTTGGGAGGGCTCCAAAATCACTGCAGATAGTGACTGCAGCCATGAAATTAAAAGACACTTACTCCTTGAAAGAAAAGTTATGAACCTAGATAGCATAATGAAAAGCAGAGACATTACTTTGCTGACTAAGGTTCATCTAGTCAAGGCTATGGTTTTTCCTGTGGTCATGTATGGATGTGAGAGTTGGACTGTGAAGAAAGCTGAGTGCCAAAGAATTGATGCTTTTGAACTGTGGTGTTGGAGAAGACTCTTGAGAGTCCCTTGGACTGCAAGGAGGTCCAACCAGTCCATCCTAAAGGAGATCAGTCCTGGGTGTTCATTGGAAGGACTGATGCTAAAGCTGAAACTCCAGTACTTTGGCCACCTCATGCAAAGAGTTGACTCATTGGAAAAGACTGATGCTGGGAGGGATTGGGGGCAGGAGGAGAAGGGGACGACAGAGGATAAGATGCGGGATGGCATCACCGACTCGATGGACATGAGTCTGACTAAACTCCAGGAGTTGGTGATGGACAGGGAGGCCTGGTGTGCTGCAATTCATGGGGTCACAGAGTTGGACACAACTGAACAACTGAACTGAACTGAAGCATGCCAAAGTTAAATGAGATATGGAAAAATAATAATGAGGCAATCCAAAGATCTATACATTCTGACACACAGCTCAATTTCAATATTTAAGAATGAAATATTGTTAAGTATGAATTTTGGACATACAAAAATTGAAATACTTTAGCCACGTGATGTGAACAGCCAAGTCACTGGAAAAGACCCTGATGCTGGGAAAGACTGAAGGCAAAAGGAGAAGAAGGTGGCAGAGGATGAGACGTCTGGTTAGCATCACCAATTCAATGATCACAAATTTTGGCAAACTCCAGGAGACAGTGAGGGACAGGGAAGCCTGGTGTGCTGCAGTCCATGGGGTCGCAAAGAGGAGTCAGGCACAACTTAGCAACTTAACAACAAAAAAAAAACCCTAAAAAGCAGGATTCATATACTTAAAGAAGGGCAGGAATTTCCTAAGTATGGAAAAATTATAAATATAATATACATATACATGAACTTATACCATTTCTTATTTATCATAAATTGAATTTTTGTATTAAAATATTCCTTTAGCAACACCATGAAATAACACCCCAGATAGCTTTGAGTCCTACCAAAATTAACTTCAATCTCTCTAAATTATTTCCTTTTCCATAGAAAAGTTATATTAAAAAAGCTCATGTCTGTAAGCTTTCTTTTTCCACTACAAAAACATTCTTCTTCCAAAACAACATATATAAAGTTGATTCAATTATGTTATCAAAACAGTGCATAACTGATAGTCCCTTCAACTCATCTCCAAAACATACTCATTTAAAAATCAAGTACAAAAGTATAATCTATTAACACAAGTCCAATTTCAAAACAAAACTTTTATTTGTATAACAAGTTCATTAGATTTCTTTTTTTTTTCTGATTACCAAAACACAATTAACTTAAGGCCTTGATTTACAAAGATGATGACTGCTTTATAATAGTCTCACGGAATTCAATTACTATGGTTGTTATAAACTCTATTTCCATCTACAAACGGAAATAAGCACTTTACAATATTTTGGTATAACACATATTTATTCTGGTTTTCAAAGTTGATCATTTCAGTTCTTCTGTTCCTTAGTATGTACCATGTAACAGCTGTTCCTATTATTGTTGTGTAGGTGGTGAGTATTCACCAGCAACTGAACTTGCCTGTATTGTTTTAAATTTTTCAACGTGAAATGCTGGAGGTGGGGGGAAAGGCAAATGTGAAATGTTCACAGACCAGAGTTATAGGTACATTAATAACTGAAGATGAAATGAAAAGGGTAGGTCTACCAAAAGCCTGACTTATTTCAACTACTGACATCAAACTTTGAAACAGTGCAGAAGCTGCATTAACCCGACCCCAAATAATTTTACATGGTATATATTTAATGAAGAGAAACAGATCTTCTGCGAAGGTCTTTTATGGAAGAAACTGGAAAAAGGTTCTCTTGGCTCAAGAGAACTAGCAGAAAAGACGACCCAGATGACAAAACACACACTGAGTCTTCTTTGCACTGACAAAACGCTTGGCTCTTCACGTGTGTTTTCCTAAAGCCCACATAGGTGGATACAGCAGGACTACGACACTGCTCAGTCCAAGAAGTACACTTTGCAAAATTAAAGTCCCCGTTCCGTAAGTTGAAACATACTTTCTAGTTTTTAATCACTGAAATAGTTTTGGTCTACTCTTACTGATTTTTCTATTAGACTTTACATCGCTGACTGCCTTTGACAATTTAGTATTTTAAAACATCTGGATTAAGAGAAAAAAAACAGCACCACACCTTCAGAGTAATTTATGTCAAACTGATAGTGGGGCCGCTACGAGTATTTATACAGTGGCTTACGAATTTAAAAGATTAAGGGTTTTTAACCCTAAGGCAAACGAAAATGAAAGTGCCAGCCTTGTGAAATTAATACACGGTGGGCTGCACTGCACTGCCTATCACAATCATAAATGCACAAAAATCAAAAGCGACGCCTTCACAGTTAATTTGTGCAAAATGTAGCACCCTACCAACACCAACCCAGGTAGCGTGTTTCGGACGGTGGATCCTGAATGTGGGAGGCAAGCGTAGAGCGGGCCCCGAGGTGCCTCCAGACACCTCCCCAGCCCTAAACGGCCGGGAGGGAGCAGACCCTGCGGACCAGCTTCCCGCCTCGCCCGCCCGAGGGTCACTGCGGGCCGCGGCGGGAGGGGCGTGGGCGCTGGGGGTCAGGGGTGACAGGGCGAGCTGGGGGCGGGCGCGGCGGCTCCGAGAGGCCGCGGCGCCAGGACGCGCCGAGGGTTCGGCGGAGACCGGGGCTGCGGGCGCGATGGGCGGCGCCCGCGCGGCCCCGGCACCGCCCCGCAGCCCGCAGCCCCCGCACCCGGCGAGCGGGCGGGGCGGCCGGCC
>SJYG01000279.1:604390-646743 GCA_006410535.1 Litocranius walleri | reverse complement strand
GCAGGGGCGCGCCGCCGCGGGCGCGGGACGCGCGGAGACCCCGCCGCCGGCAGCGGGAGGCGGCGGCGGCGGCGGCTGAGGGCGGGGACGGAGCCCCGGGCGCCCCTCGGCGGGCGCGGAGCGTGGCCCCGGCTCTCGGCCGGCCTCCCCAGCTCTCCACCCCACCTCCCCGCGTTGCCCTGGGCAACAGCGCCCGCCGCGGGCGGCGCGGAACTCACCTACCTAGAACCTGACAAGCGGGAGCCCCTCGGACGCGGGAGCCCGTCGCCACCCCGCGTCACGGGGCCGCCCCGGCCAATGGGTGCCGCCGTCACGGGCCCTCGCGGCCAATCCGGCGGCGCTCCGGTCTCCGGGCGCCCGCGAGCTGCCGGCCAATGGGCGCCGGCCGGGGGCGGGCGCTGCCGTCCGACCCCGGCCCTCCCCCGCCAGCTCCCGCGGGGCGGGGCGCGGCCCGGGCTCCAGGCCCGCCGGGCGGGCTGCGGGCGGCGGCCGGCGCCGTCACAGGAAGCCTGGGGGGGCTCGCCCGCCCGCGGCCGGGAAGCGGCCGGGCCGGGGGTGATAAGCCGAGGCCGCCTGGAAGGGCCTGCCCGACGGCTCAGCGGCCGGGAGGGAATTCAGGGCGTGGGGGCGGGGGCGTGACTAAAACGCCAAGGTCCCCCGCGGGCGACGCCGGGCATGAAGTCCGCTTTGGGGGCGCGGACCCTCCACCCGGAGTGCACGCGCGTCACTCCTCTTCGTGTATCTTGCATGCAGCTGGTGTAGCCTTCATTCTCTGCAACTAGCTTTCGGCTGGAATTGCCATAAAGACGGGAGCTCCTTCTCATTCCTGTAATTCCCAGTACCTGAGACCCTCTTGTAAAAAAAAAAGCAAGACACAAGGTGCTCTAGTTATGATCAGTTCAGTCAGTTCAGCTCAATTCAGTCGCTCAGTCGTGTCCTACTCTTTGCGACCCGGTGGACCGCAGCACACCAGGCCTCCCTGTCCATCACCAACTCCCAGGAGTTCACTCAAACTCACGTCCATCGAGTGAGTGATGCCATCCAACCATCGCATCCTCTGTCGTCCCCTTCTCCTCCTGCCCTCAATCTTTCACAGCATCAGGGTCTTTTCAAATGAGTCAGCTCTGGCTAAAGTTTTGGAGTTTCAGCTTCAGCAGCAGTCCTTCCAATGAACATTCAGGACTGATCTTGTTTAGGATGGACTGGTTGGATCTCCTTGCAGTCCAAGGGACTCTCAAGAGTCTTCTCCAGCACCACAGTTCAAAAGCATCAATTCCTCGGTGCTCAGCTTTCTTGATAGGCCAACTCTCACATCCATACATGACCACCAGAAAAACCACAGCCTTGATTAGACGGACCTTTGTTGGCAAAGTAATGTTTCTGCTTTTTAATATACTATCTAGGTTGGTCACAGCTTTTCTTCGAAAGAGCAAGCATCTTTTAATTTCATGGCTGCAATCACCATCTGCAGTGATTTTGGAGCCAAAAAATAAAAAATAAAGTCAGCCACTGTTTCCGCTGTTTCCTCATCTATTTGCTATGCGGTAATGGGACTAGATGCCATGATCTTCATTTTCTGAATGCTAAGCTTTAAGCCAACTTTTTCACTCTCCTCTTTCACTTTCATCAAGAAGCTGTTTAGTTCTTCTTCACTTTCTACCATCAGGGTGGTGTCATCTGCATATCTGAGGTTATTGATATTTCTCCTGACAATCTTGATTCCAATTTGTACTTCATCCAACCCATAATTTCGCATGATGTACTCCTCATAAATAAGCAGGGTGACAGTATACAGCCTTGACATACTCCTTTCCCGATTTGGAACCAGTCTGTTGTTCCATGTCCAGTTCTAACTGTTGCTTCTTGACCTGCATATAGATTTCTCAAGAGGCAGGTCAGGTGGTCTGGTATTCCCATCTCTTTCAGAATTTTCCACAGTTGATTGTGATCCACACAGTCAAAGGCTTTAGCATCGTCAATAAAACAGAAGTAGATGTTTTTCTGGAACTCTCTTGCCTTTTGTATAATCTAGTGGATGTTGGCAATTTGATCTCTAGTTCCTCTGCCTTTCCTAAATCCAGTTTGAACATCTGAAATTTCACCATTCATGTACTGTTGAGGCCTGGCCTGGAGAATTTTGAGCATTACGTTGCTAGCATGTGAGATGAGTGCAATTATGCAATAGTTTGAGCGTTCTTTGGCATTGCCTTTCCTTGGGATTGGAATGAAAGTTGACCTTTTCCAGTCCTGTGGCCACTGCTGAGTTTTCCAAATTTGCTGGCATATTGAGTGCAGCACTTTCACAGCACCATCTTTTAGGATTTGAAATAGCTCAACTGGAATTCCATCACCTCCCCTAGTTTTGTTCATAGTGATACTTCATAAAGCCCAGTTGAGTTAGCATTCCAGGATGTCTGGCTCTAGGTGAGTGATCACACCGTCATGATTATCTGGGTCATAAAGACCTTTTTGGTATAGTTCTTCTGTGTATATTTGCCACCTCTTCTTAATCTCTTCTGCTTCTGTTAGGTCCATACCATTTCTGTCCTTTATTGAGCCCATCTTTGCATGAAATATTCCCTTGGTATCTCATTTTCTTGAAGAGATCTCTCATCTTCCCCATTGTATTTTTTCCCTCTATTTCTTTGCATTGATCACTGAGGAAGGCTTTCTTATCTCTCCTTTCTATTCTCTGGAACTCTGCATTCAGATAGGTATATCTTTCCTTTTCTCCTTTGCCTTTCGCTTCTCTTCTTTTCACAGCTATTTTTAAGGCCTCCTTAGACAACCATTTTGCCTTTTTGCATTTCTTTTTCTTGGGGATAGTCTTGATCCCTGTCTCCTGTACAATGTACAATGTAACCTCCGTCAATAGTTCATCAGGCAGTCTGTCTATCAGATCTAGTCCTTTAAATCTATTTCTCACTCCCACTGTATAATCATAAGGGATTTGACTTAGTTCATACCTGAATGGTCTTGTGGTTTTCCCTATTTTTTTCAATTTAAGTCTGAATTTGGCAATAAGGAGTTCATGATCTGAACCACAGTCAGCTCCCGGTCTTGTTTTTGCTGATGATTGTATAGAGCTTCTCCATCTTAGGCTGCAAAGAATATAATCAGTCTGATTTAAGCATTGATCATCTGGTGATGTCCCTGTATACAGTCTTCTCTTGTGTTGTTGGAAGAGGGTGTTTGCTATGACCAGTGCATTCTCTTGACAAAACTCTATTAGCCTTTGCCCTGCTTCACTCTGTACTCCAAGGCCATTTGCCCTTACTCCAGGTATTTCTTGACTTCCTACTTTTACATTCCAGTCCCCCCTGTAATGAAAATGAGATCTTTTTTGGGCGTTAGATCTAGAAGGTCTTCATAGGACCGTTCACCTTCAGCTTCCTCAGCACACTGGTCCATAGCCTTGGATTTCTGTGAGAATGAGTGTGATGGATGCTGTTAAAAAGCACACAGCAGCTCTGTGAGTAGTTCCATGCTGTAAGTTCCCACCTCTTCCAGAATCTAGAGTGAGGGAAGAACTGAAGCTGGTTTGCTCCGCCTCTGAGGCACCCCTCCCCCAAAGAACTTAGTGGAAAATGAGTAATTGGAGCTGAACAAAGACACCTGGGTGATGTGTAGCTGTGTGACAGGTGTTATTAGTCACTGTTCCAGGGTGTGTTTCTGTAACCGACTCTCTAAAGCATTGTATAATATATGGCATTGGCTGAACCACATTCTTTTTCTGGAGCAAATTTTAAGGTCAACCCAAACTCCACCTCCCCTCCAAAATTTGTGTATTACATGGGAACCAGAGAACAGTGAATAATTAATTCATAGTTGATCACTTCTAAATAGTTCCTTATTTTACTGTAATGAACAGCCCTATACATAGAAAAACAAATTTTAGATTTTACATGTATACTCTGTTAAAAAAACAAAATGTGCTGTGAAGACAAAAAAAAAAAAAAAACATTTTTTTCTATTGTCTTTTGGGGGTTTTGTTTATTTGTATTTTTTCAAAACTAAAAGAGCTTTTATTCTTAAATTATTCTATAATTGAGAAAGGTTAAGCAAAATTATGAAGGTTAGACATAACCGATTAGAATCAAAATGTAAAGACAGAAACTTTTAAAAAGTTGCTTAATTCACCCCACTGAAGTTAGAAGGTATTTCCCTTTCTTAGAGTATTTGCCTTAGAAAATTGGCAATTGTTGCATGCTTTTTCATCGCTTTGAAATGTATACAAATTATTTTGAAGACTGGATAGGTCTTAGTCACTTTGTTTTGTTAGCTTTATATCCCAGAACTGTCTTTATTACGGACCTGGGACCTCTCTCTTTGAAATGCAAATATCAAGAAAAATAGTGCCTATGAATGCGTAAAGATGCTGTGATATACAAACATATACAGGGTAGAATACCATTCAGCCTAAACAACGAAATCTTGCCATTTCAACAACATGGGTGGACCTTGAGGGCGCTATGCTTAGTGAGATAAGTCAGACAGAGAAGTACAAATGCCATGTAATCTCCCTTATACGTGGAGTTAAAAAGTAAAATAACTCATAGATCACAGATACAGAAAACAGAATAGGTGGTTGTCAGAGGCAAGGGGTGGGAGGTGGGTGAAATGTGAGAAAGTGGTCAAAAGGTACAAACTTTCAGATATCAAATGAATAATGGGGATGTAATAGACATCATGATGACTGCAGTTAATAATACTGTATTGTATATTTGAAAGTTGCTAAAAAAAAAAGGTAGATCTTAAAAAGTTCTCTTCATAAGAAAACAATTGTGTAATACATAATGGGTGTTAACTACACTTATTGTGGTGATCACTTAAAATATATACAAATAAGGGATTACGTTGTACATCTCAAGCTAGCGTAACAGTGTATGTCAGTTATACCTCAATTAAACAGATGGGAGAGAGTGAGCTAAGTCGCCTCTCTCCCAGTTTCTGTGGGATGATGGTAGGAGCCAAAATTCTTGGGCAAATTTTCCCAAATTGCAAAACTACCTTCTGTCATAAAAATGAAACGTTTGTTTTTCCTGTGGATAATACTTATTAGCTAACACTGATGGTCATCCCAATTATGAAATAAAGGTAAGATGGATTATATGTGCCTTGTTATCAAGGCCTGTTACTTGATGACTAGCTGTTGTTTAACTTGAAAACATAAGTAATAGGTTGTGTCTGCTGGGCTGTATAAAAGGATGGCTGCTGTCTTTGCAGTCTCTTTGTGGATTGCCTGCACCGCCCATCACATTCTGGTCTAATGCTTATTCAATAAGAAAAGTGTTTTATTTCTCCACTACCTTTGTGGAGAGAATTTCTGGGTCGGGAGAACATTTTGTGTTTCATTATATTCTCCCCAAAATACCTATGCCCAAAATATTAAGACTATAAAGAAAGTAATTAGTTTCTGGTTTTTTATTTACTCTTGAAAATGATGTCCCATTCGGTAATAACATCACCAAAACTAAAAATACATTTTAATACAGTCAGAAATAATAAAATTAATGTTTGGTGTGTATTTTGTAATGACTGTTCACTGCACAAACTAAAGATAGGTGAATAAACCTCTTAAAATAGAAAATTTTCTGTGCATATTAAATTCTGTGGTGTGTCAAATCAATATGAAAGAAATTGATGAATGTTTATGCGTGAAACGGTTAGACAAAGGCAAAGTACAACTTTGGGGATTGCTTCACCAAGGCACATCTTCTCTGAGAAACTTAGAATGCCTCTATCCTTATACAAAGAAAAATCTAAACCTGGAAAGATGTGTTTGTTGAATCTGTGATTATGTATTTGCAGAGAGTAGCTTTAAGTAAAAGTCTGGTGTGAAAAATAGAACTGTGTGCTATACACTGTGTCTTTGTGTGTGTGTGTTTTAAGGCACTCAGATCTCTGAAAAGATTAAGAATCTTCCTAGTTCTTCAACAGTTCTCAGTTCTCACCTGTTGACTCCAACTTAAAAACTGCCTGCCATATGCCAAGCACTGTGCCAAGAAATGCAGTTTTGAATGAATGTACTTGAAATAAATGAATGTGGCAAAAATCTATGCTATATTTTTGAAATTCAAAAATACAATTATAGGAAATCCATTTAAAATGTTCCTTCTGTGATAATTATCACTGTGCATTGCAACACATTTAGCCAACACTTTGTTTCACTTTATTGCTGTGCAAATTTCCTTACATCTTGTAAATGTAGGGAGATTACAGAAGAATAAAGGAAAATAATTTCCTGTCTTGATGATCTATGGGATCCATAAAATACGAGACACCCACAGAGGGCCTGAAGGGATATGTATCTCAGTTGAAGTTGTTAGCATAAGACTTTAAAGATGCATTTTCTGTCATTAAAATTTAGGTCTATAACAGGCACTACAATGACTGCAAAAAGGACACAGTCTTTCCTCGCTACAGAGAAATTTCTGCTACATAGTCCATTTTCTCAAGTACTAATTTTTTGCTGTTCTAGTAACATTTCTTACCTGAACAAATAAATACAGTAACATTAATGTTGAACCTTTGGTAGTAAAAAATGATTTAAATTTTTTTTCCTTACCCTATGTCACCACTCCCCACTCCCATTTACCTGTGTAATCGTTTCTCACAATAGTCTTTAAGAGAAATTTTGGCCATGTGTCATCTTAGTTCAGTGGCCTCCACATCTATCCTTCCCTCTTTTCCCTAAATTTATATCTCCTCTTTTCTTCCTGTTCACCAACTCCTTTGCTTTGTACTTTCTCTAATCCACAATTCATACCTAACAGCTTAGACATATCACTCCTTAAATGAAGAGGCTTAAAGCATGCAGTATGGAAATCATACCTACCTTTATGCTAGACATACTTCAGTTTCTGTTTTCAGTGCATACAAATTTCTTTGATTTTTAAATTGCTCTCTTGAATGAATACTATCACTAGAGGTCATGTCTGTGTGAAACTTTATTTTGATTTTTTTTTATTTTTGTTTTTCCTTTCTAAATTTCAGTTTCTTTTAAAATGGCTATGTGGTTTTGTTTTACAAATCTACTGTAAAAACCCCATGAACAGTATGAAAACGCAACAAGATATGACACTGGAAGATTAGCATCCTAGGTCAGAAGGTGTCCGATATGCTACTGGGGAAGAGCAGAGGGCAATTACTAATAGCTCCAGAAGGACTGAAGTGACTGGGCCAAAGCAGAAATAACACTCAGTTGTGGATGTGTCTGGTGGTGAAAGAAAAGTCCAATGCTATAAAAACGTATGCAAACCTGGAATGTTTAGGTCTATGAATAAAGGTAAATTGGATATGGAGAGGAGATGGAAGAATCTTCCAGGAGATGGAAAAATTGAACATCAACAACTTAAGGATCAGTAAAATAAAATGGATAGGAATGGGAGAATTCAGTTCAAATAACCATTACACCTACTACTGTGGGAAAGAATCCCTTAGAAGAAATGGAGTAGCCTTCATAGTCAACAAAACAGTCCAAAATGCAGTAATTGGAAGCAACCTCAAAAATGACAGAAAGATCTCAGTTTATTTCCAAGGCAAACCATTTAACCTAAGAGTAATCCGAGTCTATATCCCAACCACTAAGCTGAAGAAGCTGAAGTTGACTGGTTCTGTGAAGACCTAAACACATTCTCGAACTAATACCAAAAAAAGATGTCCTCTTCCTCATAAAGGATTGGAATGTAAAAGCAGGAAGTTAAGAGATACCCAGAATAACAGGAAAGTTTGACCTTGGAGTACAAAATGAAGCAGGGCATAGTTTAACAGTTCTGTCAAGAAAACAAGCTGATTATAGCAAACACCCTTTTCAAACAACCAAAGAGATGACAGATTCAACATTGAAATCACCGGATGGTCAATACAAAAATCAGATTATGTTCTTTGCTTCATCCAGCCTGACTCTTTTGTTGAGTATGATGGCTACTCCATTTCTTCTAAGGGATTCTTGCCCACAGTAGTAGATACAATTGTCATCTGAATTAAATGCGCCCTTTCAAGTCCATTTTAGTTCGCTGATTCCTAAAATGTCAATGTTCACTCTTGTCATCTCCTGTTTGACCACTCCTAATTTGCCTTGATTCATGGACCTGACATTCCAGGTTCCTACGCAATACTGCTCTTACAGCGTCGGACTTCACTTTCACCACCAGACACATCCCCAGCTGAGCGTTGTTTCCTCTTTGGCTCTGCCTCTTCATTCCTCTGGAGCTATTTCTTCACTCTTCTCCAGTAGCCTGTTGGGCACCTACCAACCTGGAGAGTTCATTTTTCATGTCATATCTTTTTGCCTTTTCATACTGTTCATGGGGTTCTCAAGACAAGAATGCTGGATTGGTTTGCCATTCCCTTCTCCAGTGGACCATGTTTTGTCAGTGTGAAATACCAGGCTGGATGAAGCACAAGCTGGAATCAATTATGCCGGGAGAAATATCAATAACCTCAGATATGCAGATGACACCACCTTTTTGGCAGAAAGTGTACCTGGAATGTTTAGGTCTATGAATAAAGGTAAATTGGATATGGAGAGGAGATGGAAGAATCTTCCAGGAGATGGAAAAATTGAACATCAACAACTTAAGGATCAGTAAAATAAAATGGATAGGAATGGGAGAATTCAGTTCAAATAACCATTACACCTACTACTGTGGGAAAGAATCCCTTAGAAGAAATGGAGTAGCCTTCATAGTCAACAAAACAGTCCAAAATGCAGTAATTGGAAGCAACCTCAAAAATGACAGAAAGATCTCAGTTTATTTCCAAGGCAAACCATTTAACCTAAGAGTAATCCGAGTCTATATCCCAACCACTAAGCTGAAGAAGCTGAAGTTGACTGGTTCTGTGAAGACCTAAACACATTCTCGAACTAATACCAAAAAAAGATGTCCTCTTCCTCATAAAGGATTGGAATGTAAAAGCAGGAAGTTAAGAGATACCCAGAATAACAGGAAAGTTTGACCTTGGAGTACAAAATGAAGCAGGGCATAGTTTAACAGTTCTGTCAAGAAAACAAGCTGATTATAGCAAACACCCTTTTCAAACAACCAAAGAGATGACAGATTCAACATTGAAATCACCGGATGGTCAATACAAAAATCAGATTATGTTCTTTGCTTCATCCAGCCTGACTCTTTTGTTGAGTATGATGGCTACTCCATTTCTTCTAAGGGATTCTTGCCCACAGTAGTAGATACAATTGTCATCTGAATTAAATGCGCCCTTTCAAGTCCATTTTAGTTCGCTGATTCCTAAAATGTCAATGTTCACTCTTGTCATCTCCTGTTTGACCACTCCTAATTTGCCTTGATTCATGGACCTGACATTCCAGGTTCCTACGCAATACTGCTCTTACAGCGTCGGACTTCACTTTCACCACCAGACACATCCCCAGCTGAGCGTTGTTTCCTCTTTGGCTCTGCCTCTTCATTCCTCTGGAGCTATTTCTTCACTCTTCTCCAGTAGCCTGTTGGGCACCTACCAACCTGGAGAGTTCATTTTTCATGTCATATCTTTTTGCCTTTTCATACTGTTCATGGGGTTCTCAAGACAAGAATGCTGGATTGGTTTGCCATTCCCTTCTCCAGTGGACCATGTTTTGTCAGTGTGAAATACCAGGCTGGATGAAGCACAAGCTGGAATCAATTATGCCGGGAGAAATATCAATAACCTCAGATATGCAGATGACACCACCTTTTTGGCAGAAAGTGAGAGCCTCTTGATGAAAGTGAAAGAGGAGAGTGAAAAAGTTGGCTTAAAACTCAACATTCAAAAAATGAAGATCATGGCATCCAACCCCATCACTTCATGAAAACTGATGGGGGAACAATGGAAATAGTGACAGACTTTATTTTGGGGGGCTCCAAATTCGCTGCAGATGGTGACTGCAGCCATGAAATTAAAAGATGCTTGCTCCTTGGAAGAAAAGCTATGACCAACCTCGACAGCATATTAAAAAGCAGAGACATTACTTTGCCAACAAAGGTCAGTCTGGTCAAAGCTATAGTTTTTCCAGTAGTCATGTACGGATGTTAGAGTTAGACCATAAAGTACGCTGAGCACTGAAGAACTGATGGTATTGAACTGTGGCATTAGAGAAGACTCTTGAGAGTCCCTTGGACTGCAAGGAAATCAAACAAGTCAATCCTAAAGGAAATCAGTCCTGAATATTCATTAGAAGGACTGATGCTAAAGATGAAGCTCCAATATTTTGGCCACCTGATGTGAAAAACTGACTCATTGGAAAAGACCCTGATGCTGGGAAGGATTGAAGGCAGGAGGAGAGGACGATAGAGGATAAGATAGTTGCATGTCATCACCGACCTGATGGACATGAGTTTGAGTGAGCTCCAGGAGATGGTGAAGGCCAAATAGACCTGGCATGCTGCAGCCCATGAGGTCACAAAGAGTTGGACACAACTAAGTGGCTGAACAACAACAACAACAGTGTTCTTTGCAGCCGAAGATGGAAAAGCTCTGCACAGTCAGCAAAAACAAGACCTGGAACAGAATGTGGCTGAAAGTGTGGTCTCCTTATTGCAAAATTCAGGCTTCAATTGAAGAAAGTAGGGCAAACCAGTAGGCCATTCAGGTATGGCCTAAATCAAATCCCCTATATATTGGAGGTAAGGAAGAAATTCAAGGGGTTAGATCTAGTAGACAGAGTGCCTGAAGAGCTATGGACAGAAGTTTGTAACATTGTACACAAGGCAGTGACCATAATTATCCCAAACACAGAGAAACGCAAGAAGGCAAAGTGGTTGTATGAGGAGGTTTTACAAAATAGCTGAGAAAAGAAGAGAAGCAAAAGGCAAGGGAGAAAAGGAAAGATATACCCAACTGAAAGCAGAGTTCCAGAGAACAGGAAAGAGAGAAAGAAGGCCTTCTTCATGAACAGTGCAAAGAAATAGAGGAAAACAACAGAATGGGAAAACTAGAGATCTCTTCAGAAAATCTGAGGTATCAAGGGAATATTTCATGCAAAGATGAGCATGATAAAGGACAGAAACAGCAAGGACCTAACAGAAGAATACACAGAAGAACTATACAAAAAAGGTCTTAATGACCCAGATAATAACCATGGTGAGGTCACTCACCTAGAGCCAGACAGTCTGGAGTGTGAGGTCAAGCTGGCCTTAGGAAGCATCACTACAAACAAAGCTAGTGGAACTGACAGAATTCCAGTTGAGCTATTTAAAATCCAAAAAGATGATACTTGCTGAAGTGCTACACTCAATATGCCAGCAAAGTCAGAAAACAGCAGTGGCCACAGGACTGGAAAAGGTCAGCTTTCATTCCAATCCCAAAGGAGGACAATACCAAAGAATGTTCTAACTGCCATACAGTTGTGCTCATTTCATATACTAGGAGGGTAATGCTCAAGCAGAGTTCAGCAGCATGTGAACCGAGAACTTCTAGACAAACACGCTAGGTTTCAAAGAGGCAGGAAAGCAGAGATCAAATTGCCAATATTTGTTGGATCATGAAGAAAGTAAGGGAGTTTCAGAAAAACATCTGCTTTATTGACTATGCTAAAGCCTTTGATTATGTAGATCACAAGAAACTGGAAAATTCTAAAGGGGATGGGAATACAAGACTACCTGACCTGTCTCCTGAGAAACCTGTATGCAGGCCAAGAAGCAACAGCTAGAACCAGATGGACTGGTTCAACGGACTGGTTCCAAATCAGGAAAGGAGTATGTCAAGGCTGTATATTGTCAACCTGGTTATTTAACTTATATGCAGAGTACATCATGCGAAATGCCAGGCTAGATGAATCACAAGCTGGAATCTACATTGCCAGGAGAAATATCAATAACCTCAGATATGCAGGTGACACCATCCTAATGGCGGAAAGTGAAGAAGAACTAAAGAGCCTCTTGATGAGGGTAAAAGAGGAAAGTGCAAAAACTGGCTTGAAACTCAACAGTAAAAACAAACAAAGATCCTGGCATCTGGTGCCATCACTTCATGACAAACAGAAGGGGGAAAAGTGGAAGCAGGGAGACGTTTTCCCCCTGAGCTCAAAAATCACTCTGGATGGTGACTGCAGCCATGAAATTAAAAGACATTTGCTTCTTGGAAGGAAAGCTATGACAAACCTAGATGGCATATTAAAAAGCAGAGACATCATTTTATTGACAAAGGTCCACATAGTCAAATCTAGGGTTTTTCCAGCAGTCATGTATGCTGTGAAAACTGGACCATGAAGAAGTTTGAGTGGCAAAGAATTGATACTTTTCAACTGTGGTGCTGGAGAAGACTCTTCCGAGTCCCTTGGACCACCAGGAGATTAGACCAGTCAATCCCAAAGGAAATCAACACTGGATATTCATTGGAAGGACTGATGCTGAAGCTGACCATCTGATGCAAAGAGCCAACTCTTTGCATTGGAAAAATCTCTGATGCTGGGAAAGATTGAAGGCAAAAGGAGAAGCAGGCAGCAGAGAATGAGATGGTCGGATAGCTTCACCGACTCAGTGAACATAAATTTGAGCAAACTCTGGGAGATAGTGAAGGAGCGGGAAGCCTGGCATGCTGCAGTCCACGGGGTTGCAACACAGTCCAACGTGGATGAGCGACTGACCACTCATTCACTGTTCCCAAACAGGTGCTTCCCAGGCGGCTCAGTGAGAAGTACTCTGCCTGCAAGCAGGAGACGCGGGTTAAATCTCTGGGCTGGGAAGATGCCCTGGAGAAGGGAATGGCAACCCAGCACAGTATTCTTGCCTGGGAAGCCCATGGACAGAGGAGCCTCCTCAGAGGGCCAGAGTCCATGGACTGCAAGAGTCGAACACGACTGAGCAGCTGAGCCACACAGCAACTGTTCCCAAGTGAACTCATGTTGCTGGTGATGCAGCTGGTTGTTTTGGTTTTCAAGTCAACACTTTCTAGGGAAACTGACTTGTCCATGGAAAAATACTTTTACAGATACTCTAGGGAGGGGAGAATCTTCCAACATTCAGATCCACTGCCTTATCACATCAGAAGTAAAGTCTATCAATCCACAAATTCCAGTAAAACAAACAAATTAAAAAAAAATTACCAGAAAAGGTGAGAAAGATTTGAACAAAACCAAAGGTAAGAGCAGAAGAAAGTTTCAGAACTATGAGCAATACCATTAAAGAAAGAAATTCCATGAATAGAAAGAGGATGCTTTAAAAATATATATATTCAGAAGAAAGAAATGAACTTTTGGAAATTAAAAAAATAAAAAGTCTTAACTTGGTAGTAAATGATAAAATGAAGTTGAGAAGTTTCGAGAGAAAAGCAAAAAGACATTTGAAAAATATGAGATAAAAGAAAATTCAGGATCAATCCAGGAAGTTGTACAAGTAAACTATAGCAGTTACAAAAAACGAAGGGGAACAGGATGGAGCATGTGTGGAATTATCAAAGAAAGGCATTTCCCCAGAACTAAAAGAAGTATGTTTCCAAATTGAAATGGATCTAGTGAGTGCCTGAAAAATAAATGAAAAAGATTCACAGAAAAGCACTTAATCCTAAAATATCAGAACAGCAGAGATAAAGAGAATTCCCTAAATGCTTCAAATAAAATAACAAACAGATTGCAGACAAAAGATCAGACATGATAATAGAGGATGGCATTGGGCTTTTCAACAATAAAACTGGAAGCTAGAAGCAAATAGAGCAATCTCTTCAGATTCCAAAGGGCTATTACTTGCAATTTATAATTTCCTGTAAACTCAACCATCAATCAAGTCTAAGAGCATAACAAGGGCATCCTCCGATATGCAAGATCTCAGATAGTTTTCTTCAAAAGGAACGTTTTATTAGGAGGACACTTGAAAATGTTTTCCACCAAAAAGAAGGACTGAAAAAGAGAGATGAAGACAGGAATCAATACTGGAAAAAGAAAGTTCCCAGAATGATGGTGAAGGAAATTTCCAGGATAATAACTATATGAGAGACCTAAAGAGCAGCCAGTGCAGACTGTGGCAAGAGAATGGAAGTCTTGAGAACTGATGTCTCCAAATAAGGAAACAATAACAGGGTCAGCAGATAACTTGATGCATTTCGCTACTAGAAGAGATGTATTAGCATTATGACACAATTTGGAGATGACTTAAAGAGTAGGCACATAACATATGAAGCAAATGAAAAATGACAATTATGAGCCACAGGAATGTAACTTTATTGAAAAAACTTTACATTAAAAAATGTAGCCATAGTGTGCATGTGACTCAGCCTAAAAAGATAGATCCATAATCATCCTACTCTAAACACTGAATGTTGATTAACAAAAAATTACAATATTGTAATTCTTGTAATACTGTAAGAATAGAGTGAAGGAAAGTCTTGAGTGGAAATAATTTGAGAGAACTAAGTCTTCTTCTTTGATAGTAGGAAGTCAGCACATATTTGCTAATTCTGAAAAGTCAAGACAGGGCATTGAAAGTCTGCCTCACGCTTGCAAGGATAAAGTCCAGTGTTAAGAAGTAGAGTTCAAGCATGTGGAAGAGGACGGAAACTGGAGAGTAACGGTGGTTAGGGACAAAGGCTCCTTTATGTTATGAATCTTGGGCCATCGTTTCACTTACATTGCTTTGATAAACATAAACATTAAGAAGAATATGTTGGTGAATCTGTCGTACAGCCAGATTTAAGAACTACTAGAATGAAGAACTGGTAGCTCAGATAGTAAAGAATCTGCCTGTGATGTGGGAGACTGGGGTTCGATCCCTGGGTTGGGAAGATCCCCTGGAGAAGGGAATGGCAACTCACTCCAGTATTCTGGCCTGGAGAACCCCATGGACAGAGGAGCCTTGTGGGCTACAGTCTCTGGGGTCACAAAGAGTTGGACACAACTGAGGGAGAAACACTTTCAGGATAAAGAACAGGACAACGACACCTGTCTCTGTCACTGCATGTAGCATACATGGTTAAAAGAATCGTGCCAGACGTAATCTGCTTTCTAACTTGGACGGCTATTCACTCAGACGTTTCCTGAGCACCTATCACATGTCAAACGCTGTGAGAGGCTCTGAGGATATGACAGGAAACTGCAGGGCAAGCCTCTTCACCTGAATGCAAGCCGGAGAGGCAGACAGTAAGCCAAAAACCTGCAGACCATCGAAAGAGATAAGGCTAGGAAGGGAATGAATTAAATGGGAGAAGACAAAGAGAGCTGGAAAGAGTCAAGCAGCCAAGATTCGGGTCTTAGCTTTGGCTCTCTACCTCACAGTATACTATGGATGCAAACAAAGCCTTAGCCGTTCTGAGGCTCCATTTCTGTGCCTATTAACTGCACACAGTAATTCTATCTTCACTGACTCTTATGATAATTGAGATAGAGTAATTGAATGAATTGTCAATAAATAAATTCCTATTCAGATGTAAAGTTTTTTTACCCTTGGGGAGCCCTTATCAGTTCTTCATTGGTTTCTTGGTCTGCTTCACTAGTGTTCTACAGTACAGATTAAGCCACCTAATCATCCTTTTCATTTTGATGTTTCTGCATTGAAATGCTTTTTGGAGAAGGGAATGGCAACTCACTCCAGTATTCTGGCCTGGAGAACCCCATGGACAGAGGAGCCTTGTGGGCTACAGTCTCTGGGGTCACAAAGAGTTGGACACAACTGAGGGAGAAACACTTTCAGGATAAAGAACAGGACAACGACACCTGTCTCTGTCACTGCATGTAGCATACATGGTTAAAAGAATCGTGCCAGACGTAATCTGCTTTCTAACTTGGACGGCTATTCACTCAGACGTTTCCTGAGCACCTATCACATGTCAAACGCTGTGAGAGGCTCTGAGGATATGACAGGAAACTGCAGGGCAAGCCTCTTCACCTGAATGCAAGCCGGAGAGGCAGACAGTAAGCCAAAAACCTGCAGACCATCGAAAGAGATAAGGCTAGGAAGGGAATGAATTAAATGGGAGAAGACAAAGAGAGCTGGAAAGAGTCAAGCAGCCAAGATTCGGGTCTTAGCTTTGGCTCTCTACCTCACAGTATACTATGGATGCAAACAAAGCCTTAGCCGTTCTGAGGCTCCATTTCTGTGCCTATTAACTGCACACAGTAATTCTATCTTCACTGACTCTTATGATAATTGAGATAGAGTAATTGAATGAATTGTCAATAAATAAATTCCTATTCAGATGTAAAGTTTTTTTACCCTTGGGGAGCCCTTATCAGTTCTTCATTGGTTTCTTGGTCTGCTTCACTAGTGTTCTACAGTACAGATTAAGCCACCTAATCATCCTTTTCATTTTGATGTTTCTGCATTGAAATGCTTTAGTTCAGTTCAGTCGCTCAGTTGTGTCCGACTCTTCGCGACCCCATGAACTGCAGCACGCCAGGCCTCCCTGTCCATCACCATCTCCCAGAGTCCACTCAGACTCACGTCCATTGAGTCCGTGATGCCATCCAGCCATCTCATCCTCTAACGTCCCCTTCTCCTCCTGCCCCCAATCCCTCCCAGCACCAGAGTCTTTTCCAATGAGTCAACTCTTCTCATGAGGTGGCCAAAGTATTGGAGTTTCAGCTTTAGCATCATTCTTTCCAAAGAAATCTCAGGGCTGATCTCCTTTAGAATGGACTGGTTGGATCTCCTTGCAGTCCAAGGGACTCTCAAGAGTTGTCTCCAGAGTCTTCTCCAACACCACAGTTCAAAAGCATCGATTCTTCAGCTCTCAGCCTTCTTCACAGTCCAACTCTCGCATCCATACACGACCACAGGAAAAACCATAGTCTTGACTAGATGGACCTTAGTCAGCAAAGTAATGTCTCTGCTTTTGAATATACTATCTAGGTTGGTCATAACTTTTCTTCCAAGAACTAAGCGTCTTTTAATTTCACGGCTACAGTCACCATCTGCGGTGATTTTGGAGCCCAAAAAATAAAGTCTGACACTGTTTCCACTGTTTCGCCATCTATTTCCCATGAAGAGATGGGACCGGATGTCATGATCTTTGTTTTCTGAATGTTGAGCTTTAAACCAACTTTTTCGCTTTCCTCTTTCACTTTCATCAAGAGGCTCTCTAGTTCTGCTTCACTTTCTGCCATAGTCTCCTAACCTCGACTTCAGCCTTGGCAAATCTACAAGCAGTCTGACTATCCCCACTTCTCTCCACCTCACTGTTGCCTCTCCCCATTCACCTCCACCGATAGAATACGTTATGTCTCCGCGTGTAGTTTATTTTTAATGTATATACAGTTACAGTCACTGTTCTGGTGTACAGTTCCATGAGTTTTGAGCGTGGCATGGCCATGGACCCACTACCCTGATCAAGAGGCAGAGCAGCTCTGAGCCTCTCCCGCCCTCGCAACCCCGCTCCCCGACACACACACCTACAATCACTTTACGTTACGCCTTTAAGTCGATGCTGCCTCACACAGCCCCTCATCTGCTCTCCATTTCTATAGATTCGCCTTTTCCGAAATGTCATTTAAATGCAGCCTAAGAGTACGCAGCATTTGAGTCCAACACCTTCGCTTAGGACAATGCATTTGAGAATCATCTATGTAGATTCTATGTAGAATCAATCATGCCTTAGTAGCTTTTCCCATTTTATCGCAGCGTAGTATGTCATTGTTCATCAGTTTCCCAGTTGAGGGACATTTGGGTTTTTTTTGCAGTTTTCAGCTATTATGAAAAAAGTTGCTGTAAACATTCACATAGAGGTTTTACGGTATGAACACAAAGACTTATTTCACTTGGGAGAATACGAAAGAGCGAGATCACTGTGTATTTGCAGGAAACTGCCAAACTTCCTCCAATCTGGCCACATGGATTTACACTCCCACCGGTAGTGCACGACAGTTCCTCATTTCCACCCACACTTGGTATTGTCAAGTGTTTTTTTGAGGAGGGGGATGACGATTAGTGGTTTATTTTCTCGTTCTGATAGGTGTATAGTGGTATCTTGTTATGGATTTAATTTACATTTCCCTGTGGACTAATAGTGTTGAGCATCTTTTCATGTGCTTATTTGCTATCCACATATCTTCTTTGGTGAAGTATCTGTTCAAAGCTTTTGCCCATTTGAAAAACTGGATTGTTGTTTTGAAAAGAAAGAACAAAGTCAAAGGACTATTATGATCTGATTTTAAGACTTTTTATAAACTAGAGAGTGAGGTATCAGTGAAAACACAGATATACAGATCAATGGAATGGATAAAGCAAGCAAAATATACCCATGTAAATGTGGTTAGCTGACTACCGGCGAACACGCAGAGACAATTCAGTAGAGAAAGGAACTGTCCTTTCAGCAAGTGATGCCGTAGCTCTAGGACACTGACCTGCAAAAGTTTTTCTGGTGGCTTGTTTTTTTACCCATATCTCTCACTTTACACAAAAAACTAACTCAAAATGAACCAAAGACCTAAATATAAAATGAAAAACAAAAAAAAGCAGGGGAAAAATCTTTGTAATTTTCAGTTAACAAGAGTGCTTCGATAAAACACCAAAAGCACTAAACGTGGAAGGAAAAAATTGGTAAGTTGGGCTTGATTAAAATTAGGGGAAAATTGATTTCTGAAAGCTATGGGCAGGAGAATGAAAAGACAAACCGTAGAAAACATTTTCAAATCACACATCTGATGAAGGGCATGTGGGTAGCATATAACCCTCTGATTTTAAAGAACTGCTTTTCATTCTTTCAGGCTCAACTCAAATTTCATCTCTGTGAAAAATTCAAAGACCAGATGAACTAGAATTCAAGTGGACGAATGAATGAACATTTCTCAGCCATTATTACTTTTCTGTAGAACCGTATACACTAGTAAATATGCTCTTATATTCTGGTCTCTTTTTAAACTGAAAACCTAAATATATTTGCCAGACACATGATATACTGCAATATCTTCCCATGGAATGAAATGAAACTTTATTGATTGAAATAACAAGTACTATGAATGGATGACATCATCTTACAGATTTCAAATTGGTCACATTATGTATTAGCCTTAGGGAGGTTATATCTAAGGAGGGCAGGTCTGGCAAAGTATATTCTGAAGGTATATATAGTCTTATATGGATTCACGAATATGTATTTGTCTAAGTATATAGTTATAGACAGTTAAGAAAATGGAAAACCTCTAAGTTATATATTTTATCTATTTTGTTGAAATAGCAATTCCCTTCAGTTTTGGTTTTTGCCAAATATACTGTTGTATTATTATTTTCTTTGAAAATCGGAAGATTTGGCCTCTTCTAGAGGCCATTTCGGAGAAGGCAATGGCAACCCACTCCGTTACTCTTGCCTGGAAAATCCTATGGACCGAGAAGCCTGGTAGGCTGCAGTCTAGGGGGTCGCAAAGAGTCAGACACAACTGAGCGACTTCACTTTCACTTTTCACTTTCATGCACCGGAGAAGGAAATGGCCACCCATTCCAGTGTTCTTGCCTGGAGAATCCCCGGGATGGTGGAGCCTGGTGGGCTGCCGTCTCTGGGGTCGCAGAGTCGAACACAACTGAAGCAACTTAGCAGCAGCAGCAGAGGCCATTTAGCCTAACTGCATTTGTCAAAAGGTCATGATTTGCTAAATTTAAATGCAGCCTCTTTGCTAGGCCTAGAATTGGTGCCAAGAACCAAACAAGGAGCCCATAACAAATTAGTATCCCAGGCAGCACTATCCTAGGAATCCAGGAAAGTACGTAGCATTGATATTTCCCCCAAATATTTTAAGACCAGAGGCTTATGATAAACAGGGCTTTCCAAATACATAGTCACTAAGGGAAGGGCGGGCCCAGCCAGCAGAGTGAACAGGGGTGACTGCTGGCACAGATGCCATGCTCAGGAGACCCTGTCCTTCACTGAATGCTCCCCTTGGCAGGCTTGGGATGCTTAGTAACTTTATCTTTGAACTTGTGCCTTGTAAGTCGAGTCGGAGGGAACAATGGAAAGTGCATGTGCACAGAGAAGACGGGCAAGGTGTGAGTTTGCGCTATTCCTTGCCACTGTCCTCAGCAGTGCGCCCAGCGCCCCGGCGCCCGGCCTCCTGGGGACCCACGCGCAAGAGGGCCCAGGCATCCACAGTGTGCACGCGGCCCGCGTGTCACGCCTGTGACGGCGTCAGTGCGCCCAGCGCCCCGGCGTCCGGCCTCCTGGGGACCCACGCGCGAGAGGGCCCAGGCATCCACAGTCTGCATGCGGCCCGCGCGTCACGCCTGTGACTGAATCACCAGGGACACCGACAACCCTAGAGGCTAGGCTTTCCATCCAAGTCAGAACTTGCTTCAGATGCAGGCAGAAGGCAATGGCATCCTTCGAAACGTGAACCCGTAAGGAGCCCTATGGTATTCTTTCTTGTGTTCCCGCCTGTATTGGCCAACTACTCCCATTAAAATGATGGCGTATGAGGACACATGATACGGGAGAACAGATGACGTGAAGTGGGGACAGAGTCCCTTTTTTGTCCTTTCTTACTCATTACTAAGCTAAAGCTAGAGGGAGCTGATAGATGTGCAAACATCAAAAAGTGAACTTTTAAAACCTGAGTAAGGAAAAAAACAGACTGAGTTTTGTGCAGTTTACACTGTTCTGGTAAGAATGAAATACATTCTCATACATGAACTATGTAATATGAATTCTGTAGTTTTTGATGATTACACAAGTTAAATACTCTTATATTTGCATTTAAAATTGCTAACGCATCATAGAAAGATGAATGGTAAAATAATTTAAAATTAAAGATTCTATCTGCTGCTGCTGCTAAGTCGCTTCACTCATGTCCAACTCTGTGTGACCCCATAGACGGCAGCCCACCAGGCTCCCCCATCCCTGGGATTCTCCAGGCAAGAACACCGGAGTGGGCTGCCATTTCCTTCTCCAAAGATTCTATCTAGTGCCAAATAAAAAGCCTATCTCAATAGAGACAGAGAAAGAAAAAGAGGCTGCAGAAGAAAGGTGAGGAAAAGCCTTCTATTTTAGCACCGTTAACATTTTTTCCCCTGCTTTAATGAGTACAGTTTGATTGATATAAAAAGGCATTCTTTAAAAAAATCCTTTCCTTGCAAGGTGAGCCTGAGATTTTGTTGCCTATTTAATGATATTAATCAATGTCCAAATTTAGTAAGAACTCTTTAATACTTAGTCCATTACCAGTGGCATAAAATACACAAAAATTATTTTTCTTGTAGCAGTTATAGATTGCATTTACTCATTGATAAATTTATATTTCATCCCTCTTCCCCAAGCCTGAGGGAACTACTCACAAGCCCAAAGGAGCCTAAAGGTAAAGGCTTTACTGTCTTCTTCTATCGGCTGGGCCTCTGGATATCGAATGTTGTTATTCAGTCACTCACTCCAACTCATTGCAACCTTATGGACTGCAGTACGCCAGGGTTCCCTGTCTACTGTTTCCTAGAGTTGGCTCAAACTCATGTCCATTGAGTCAGTGATGCCATACAATCATCTTGTCCTATGTTGTCCCCTTCTCCTCCCGCCTTCAATCTTTCCAGCATCAGGGTCTTTTCTAATGAATCAGCTCTTCTCATCAGGTGGGCAAAGTACTGGAGCATCAGCTTCAGCATCAGTCTTTCCAATGAATATTCAGGGTTGACTCCTTTAGGATTGACAGCTTTGCTTTCCTTGCAGTCCAGGGACTCTCAAGAGTCTTCTCCAACACCACAGTTCAAATGCATCAGTTCTTCACTGCTCAGCCTTTTTTACTATCCAGCTCTCACATATGTACATGACTACTGGAAAAAACATAGCTTTCACTAGCGGACCTTTGTCAGCAAAGTAATGTCTCTGCTTTTTAATACACTGTCTGGGTTTCTGATAGCTTTCCTTCCAAAGAGCAAGTGTCTTTTAATTTCACGGCTGCAGTCACCATCTGCAGTGATTTTGGAGCCCCCCCAAATAAAGTCTGTCACTGTTTCCCTTCTTTCCCCAACTATTTGGCATGAACTGCTGGGACCACATGCCATGATCTTCATTTTCTGAATGTTGAGCTTTAAGCCAACTTTTTCACTCTCCTCTTTCACTTTCATCAAGAGGCTTTTTAGTTCCTCGTTCCTCTTTACTTTCTGCCATAAGGGTGGTGTCATATGCATATCTGAGGTTATTGATATTTTTCCCGGCAATCTTGATTCCAGCTTGTGCTTCATCCAGCCCAGTATTTTGCATGATGTACTCTGCATATAAGTTAAATAAGCAGGGGGACAATATACAGCCTTGATGTACTCTCCCCAACTTGGAACCAGTCTGTTGCTCCATGTCCAGGTGCTTCTTGACCTGCATATAGGTTTCTCAAGAGGCAGGTAAGGTGGTCTGGTATTCCCCTCTTCTTTCAAAATTTTCCAGTTTGTTGTGATCCACACAGTCAAAGGCTTTAGTGAAGTCAATCAAGCAGATGTAGACGTTTTTCTAGAATGCTCTTGTTTTTTCGATGATGCAATGAATGTTGGCAATTTGATCTCTGGTTCCTCTGCCTTTTCTAAATCCAGCTTGAGCATCTGGAAGTTCTCACAGTGCTGTTCTCATACTGCTGAAGCCTAACTTGAAGGATTTTAACCATTACCTTGCTAGCATGTGAAATGAGTGCAATTGTACAGTACTATCAACATTCATAGTTCATACTATGAACAACATTGGTATTGTCCTTCTTTGAGATTGGAATGATTTTTTGTTTTATAAAGTTCCTCAGTCATGTCTGACTCTTTGCTACCCCATGGACTATATGGTCTGGAATTCTCTAGGCCAGAATACTGGAGTGGGTAGCCTTTCCCTTCTCCAGGGGATCTTCCCAACCCTGGGATCAAACCCAGGTCTCCCGTACTGCATGTGGATTCTTTACTAGCTGAGCCACCAGGGAAGTCCTGAGATTGGAATGAAAACTGACCTTTTCCAGTCCTGTGGCCACTGCTGAGTTTTCCAAATTTGCTGGCATATTGAGTGCAGCACTTTCACAGCATCATCTTTCAGGATTTGAAATAGCTCAACTGGAATGCCATCACCTCCACTAGCTTCGTTTGTAGTGATGCTTCCTAAGGCCCACTTGATTTTACATTCCAGGATGTCTGGCTCTAGGTGAGTGATCACACCATCATGATTCTTTGGGTCATGAAGATCTATTTTGTATAGTTTTCCTGTGTATTCTTGCCACCTCTTCTTAATCTCTTCTGCTTCTGTTAGGTCCATACAGTTTCTGTCCTTTACTGAGCCCATCTTTGAATGAAATGTTCCCTTGGTATCTCTCATTTTCTTAAAGAGATCTCTAGTCTTTCCCATTCTGTTATCTTAGTCTATATCTTTGCATTGTTCACTTAAAAAGGCTTTATCTCTCCTTGCTATTCCTTGGAACTCTGCATTTAGATGGGTGTATTTTTCCTTTTCTCCTTTGCCTTTCACTTCTCGTATTTTTTCAGCCATTTGTAAGACCTCCTCAGGCAACCATACTGCATTTCTTTTTCTTGGGGACGGTTTTGATCACTGCCTCCTATATAATGTTATGAACCTCTGTCCATAGTTCTTCAGGTACTCTGTCTATGAGATCCAATGCCTTGAATCTATTTGTCACTTCCACTGTAAAATCATAAGGTTAGAGAATGTTAGAGAATATTTTTATATGCAGTATTGGGTTCCAATAAAAATAACAAACTGAGTATTTGTTATACGCTTAGATATGTACCAAGTGCTTGGACAATCACTGTATCATTTTAAGTCTTATAAAAACCCTATGGGATAGGTACTAATATTATCCCAATTTGCAGAAGCTAAAACAAGGAGAGTTAAATATATGATTTGTAGTCTCACAACTTGTTAGTATAGATACTGTGATTCAAATCCAGAAGACCTAATGCAAGAGCCGTTTACCTGTTCCCTATGCTGCCTTGCCAGTCAAGTCTATTGATTCAGAAGTGGGGAGTGATTTTGAGAGGAAAGGATGATCAACATCCAAGAAAAATGACAAAGTGACAGGGGATATCAGATTTTTAAGTAGCATGCTATTTTTTTAATAGCACAGCTAATATGAAAATCCCTTTAAATAAAATACCTAGGAATAAATCTACCTAAGGAGACAAAAGACCTGTACTCTGAAAACTATAAGATGATGAAAGAAATCGAAGAAGGCATAAACAGGTGGAGAAATATACCATGTTCATGGACTGGAAGAATCAGTATTGTCAGAATAACTATACTACTACAGTCTACAAATTTAATGCAACCTCTCTCAAATTACCAATGGCACTTTTCACAGAACTAGAACAAAAAGTTCTCAAAATTTTTATGGAGACACAAAAGACCCTGAATAGCCAAAGCAATCTTGATAAAGAAAAAAGGGAGCTGGAGAAATCAGGTTTCCTGACTTCAGACTACACTACAAAGATACAGTGATCAAAAGAGTATGGTACTGGCACAAAAATAGAAATATTGACCAATGGAACAGGATAGAAAACCAAGAAATAAGCCCATGCTCCCATGGTAAATTAACCTATGACAAAGGAGGCAAGATCACACAATGTTGAAAAGACAGTCTCTTTAATAAGTGGTGTTGGAAAAACTGGACAGATACAAGTTAAAAAACATGAAATTAGATCATTCTTTCACTCTATACACAAAGATAAACTCAAAGTGGATTAAAGAGCTAAGTGTGAGGCTGAACACCATAAGCTCCTTGAGGACAGCGTGTGTGTGTGTTAGCCGCTCAGTCGTGTCTGACTCTTTGTGACCCCGTGGGCTGTAGAGCACCAGCCTCCTCCGTCCACGGGATTCTCCAGGCAAGTATACTGGAGTGGGTTGCCATTCCCTTCTCTATGGGATCTTCCCAACTAAGGGATCAAACCTGGGTCTCCTGCATTACAGGTGGATTCACCAGGGAAGCCCGAGGATACTAGAATGGGTAGCCTACCCCTTCTCCAGGGGATCTTCCCAACCAAAGAATGAAACTGGGGTCTCCTGCATTGCAGGCAGACTCTTTACCAGCTGAGCTACCAGGGAAGCCCAATAAGGGATTAGTCTCCAAAACTTACAAATAGCTCATGACATTTAATAGCATCAAAACAAATGACCCACACTAAAAAAATGGGCAGAAGACCTAAATAGACAGTTCTCCAAAAAAAAGGCATATGGATGGCAAATAGGAACATGAAAAGATTTTTTTTCTCTTTCTTTTATTTTATTTTTTTAATACTTTATTCTACATTACAATACTGTATTTGTTTTGCCATACATTGACATGAATCAGCCACAGGTGTACACGATCTTCCAATGCCGAAGCCCCCTCCCATCTCCCACCCCGAAAAGATGTTTAACATCACTAATTATTAGAGAAATGCAAATCAAAGCTACAATAAATTATCACCTTACACCAGCCAGAATGGCTATCATCAAAAATCCCACAAGCAATAAATGCTGGAGAAGGTGTTGAGAGAAGCAACACCCCTCTACACTGTTGGTAGGAATGTAAATCGGTACAGCCACTGTGGAGAACAGTATGGCGGTTCCTTTAAAATCTAAAAATAGAGCTACCATATGACCCTGCAATCCCACTTCTGCGCATGAAAAGTAAATTAGTCCCTCGGCCATGTCTGACTCTTTGAGACCCTGAGCCTGCCAGGCTTCTCTGTCTATGGGATTCTGCAGGCAAGAATAGTGGAGTAGGTAGCTAGTCCCCTTTCCAGGGAATCCTCTCAACCCACAGATGGAACCTGGGTGTCCTGCATTGCAGGCAGACTCTGCCATCTGCGCCACAGGGGAAGCCCTGTTCCTAGGCGTGTGTCTGGAGAAGAACATGGTCTGTAAAGATACACGCACGGCATTGTTCATAGCAGCACTGTTTACAATAGCCCAGACATGGACGCACTGTAAATGTCCATCAACAGGGTAATGGATAAAGAAGAAGTGGTACATGCATACAACAGAATATTAGCCATGAAAAAGAATGAAATAATGCCATTTTCAGCAATATGGATGGACCTAGAGAGTGTCATATTGAGTGAAGTGAGTCAGAGAAGGAGAAATATCATATGACACCCCTTAAATGTGGAGTCTAAAAAGACATTAACAAACAGAGAGACTCGCAGACCTGAAGAACAAGCTCATGACTGCTGGGGGCGGGGCGGGGGGGGGGGGGGGTTGGCGGGGGGGGGGGGGGGGTTAGTTTGGGGGAAAGGAATAGTCGGAGAGTTTGAGATGGACATGTACACACTGCCTTATTTAAAATGGATAACCAATGATGACTTTCTGTATACAGAGGGAACTCTGCTCCATGTCATACAGCAGTCTGGATGGGAGGAGAGTTGGGGGGGAGAGTGGATACCTGTATATGTATAGCTGAGTCCCTTCACTGTTCACTTGAAACTATCACATTGTTTGTTAATCAGCTATAACCCAACACAAAATAAAATTTAAAAAAAAAAGTCTTTGTTGCTCTAAAAGCACAACAAACCTAGGTTTGAGAACCTGCTCCATGATTTCCCAGGTTTGTGGCCTTAGGTAAATTATTTACCTAAACCTTAATGCTCTCACTTGTCAAAATGAGGACAGCAATAGTGCCAACTTCACAGTGTTGTTGTCAGGATTAAATGGCATTACGCACATAATGTTTATCATGGCGCCTGCTATTTAATAACTGCTTTACAAGTGTTAGCTGCTGTTACTGTTATTTTTAGTATTTTACTTACTTGAGTTTCTCATCTTCAAACACCCCTTTTCCTTCTGTCTTTGTAGTCTGAGTCATTCTTCCTACAATTTAAGCAGGAGTTGACCCCTACCCATTAAATCTCCAGGCAATCAGAATCTTCACTTTCTTCTTGCAATTGTACTTGCCATCCACTATGTCTCAACTGATTTAGTGCCAGATGATAGATTTTCATCCACACATTTTAATGCAGAACCTTCCTTTTTATCTGGCTTTGAAGCATATTGTGTTAAATTCCCAAATGGTACCGTCAGAGTTCACAGCAAAGTCCTTACCATAACTCTCAGAAAACTTAGAGTTGTTCTTAGGGGAACAGTCATTGCTTTGCATTTCATTATTGAATAAAAAATCTAGAAGGACAATATCAACTTTTAAATGAAATTATACACTTGGAAGGGGAGTACAAATGTTAAAAAAAAAAGAGAGAGATCACCTCATTATCACTCTTTCAAGCTGCTAGAGTGAACTTGAGTCACTGTATATTCTAACATCAAAACCTCTCTGGGATGTACTAAAAAATATCATTATGCACACAGCAATAAAATGAGGTTATCAGAGGGAGCCACTAAAAATAAAAGACTGCCAAGACAGTTTCTTAAAATGGATACAATACACTCATTAATAAGTATTCTGAAATAGCTCTAAGATTTTCCAAATGAAACTGAATTCCTTGGAGTTCTTAACTAGTCAAAGGAATCAACTTTATTGTTATTTTTTTTCTGTTTAGTTAAATCATCTATACCCTTTTGCTGATCCGGGCAAGAATGTATCTACCAGTATCTATCTAAACATGAGAAACATTTGACTTCGGGATTGGTATTAGAGTACTCATGTGAAAATAAATTGCATTAGGCTTATTTTTCAAGACCTGGGTTACTAACAAAAGCCTTTTGAATGAAGAATAAGGGTACGAAAGGAGTCGCTCCTCATCATCTTGCTATAACCCTCTACACTGCCTTCATAAGGTAGAAAGTCTTCTAATTGCAGAATATTTAGAAATTGGTGCATGTTTCTTCAACAAACCGGCAAAAAAGACTTATGTTTGGCTGATAAGCCCACATTTATAAATACATATACCAACCACTTCATTTCTCCCTTTTCCTTTTATCTCATACAGAGTAAGCCAAGTTCCAAATGGGATCTACGGCACTCTTTCAGTACTTTCGGCTCTGTGAACTTCTCATCTTTCATGTTTGAGGTTCTAATAATATCATTTTCCCCCCTTTCCTCAGTACGTATCGCAAAGAACGTTGTTAGTTCTATGTGGGGTGGGGGGGAGTCCTGATCCCATTCTCTGCCCAGTGCTTGGGCTATCGCTGCGAGGACCTCCTTTCATCCGCTTCCTCCACATGGGGCTGCTTTGGCAGAATTAGAAACAAAGAAATGCACAAGAAGTCATTTGAAAGTAATGGAGACAAACTAAGAAACACTAGGATCCCCCCTCCTCCCCCCCCGCCCCCGCAGCAAAGAGAGGTGGAGTTGTGGGCTAAAATTGACCACGGTTGTCCTCTGAGGTTTTCAGAGAGGAGAGATTTTCCAGAGACAGCCACCTGCGGAAGCAGAGCCCCGGCCGGAGGCCCCGCGCGTCCAGCCTGCCTCCAGGTCCTATCCCCGCGCGCTCTCAGGAGCACCAGCCCCGCGCCCGCGTCTTGCGCGCGAACCCGGGCGACAGCGCCGGAAGTGGGCGGGCCCGGCCCCAACCACAGAGAGGCGCTGCCTCCGGCGTCCCAGAGCGGCCGCGGGCCGCCCGCTTCCGGTGCTGGGGCGCCGGCCCCGCGTCCCCTCCTCCGCCTCTAGCCTCCGCCGCCGCGGAGACGAGCTGGTGCGCGGCGGGCGGGGGGCGCGCCTGTGGCCGCCGCCGGGGTGACCGGGAGGGCCGGCTCCCGGCCGCGCGCGCTCCCTCCGGTGTCGCCTGACTTCGGGCGGCCCGGTGCGCCTTCCCGAGTTTTCTAGAACCCGGCTTCCATACTTAGGGGCTTTGTGAGGAAGAGCTGAGATGGTAGAAGTGGCCCCGAGTCAGTGCTGCTTATTTCGCGAGCGCCTCCCGTGGGGCTGGCATTTAGCCGCTGAAGGCGGACACTCTTGTGTCCGGTAAGTGCTTGGAGGTGCGTGCCGCGCCCCAGTCAGCCCTGAGAGCTGGAGGTGAGGGCGCGCACCCTTGGTGAGGGGGCCGCCGAGGCCCGCGCCCTTCTGAAGCCTGTTGAAGATGAGCCGTGGGTTGGCACGTGAAAGAGGAAGCGTGTGAGTCACTCAGTCGTGTCCGGACTCTGCGGCCCTGTGGACTGTAGCCCACGAGGCTCCTCTGCCCATGGGGTTCTCCAGGCAAGAATACTGCACTGGGTTGCCATGCCCTGCTCCATATGAAAGAGGAAACGGAAACAGATTCTAAATAAGTAACCCCCAAAACACATAATTTTAACTGTGGTGTTGAGGGTTTATAGCAGGGAGATTCCTGTGGGAAGGAGATGGGGATGGGGAAGAGACCCGAAAGATGAGGAAGAATCAGCCCCATTCTGCTAGTACTGCACGCCTAGGGAAGAACCTGTGAGCACGGGCGCTGGAAGGATTTGCAAAGCACCAACAGTGGGCTTTACCCCTGTTCTTTCTTCCTCCTTTGTCTTTCCCCTCCCCACGGGGAAAGGCGATGAAGCTGATCGGTTTTTACTTATACTAAAGCACCACGCAGTTTCTGTCTCCTGTTGGATCAAAATAAGATGTTTTTGAAAAACTAAATAAAACAGGATCCTATCATCTGTGGTCTCATTGCCTTCAAAGTCAAATTCCATCAGCCAACGTGCTTACCTAGTTCTCTGCTGCTGCTGAGTCGCTTCAGTCGTGTCCGACTCTGTGCGACCCCACAGGCGCAGCCCACCAGGCTCCCCCGTCCCTGGGATTCTCCAGGCAAGAGCACTGGAGTGGGTGCCATTTCCTCCAAGTTCTCCGTTTAAAGAACCCTATTTCCAACTTTTGCTCTGCTGCACCTTCACTGTTTTCTTCAGTTGATGTTGGCTTCTTATGGAGTCGAGTCTTTATCTCAAATCTTTCTGATCTAAAGGCTGTTCAAAGCATTGCACATTATGAAGCAGTTGTGTTCTTATTAGGACACTGATTCCTGGCATCTGAAATATTTCCTTAACTCCAAAACGTGTTTATCCTTTAACCACTGTTTGCTAGCACAATAGAACAATACTATTTTATATAGTTGGAATTACTGAATATAGGCACACTTTATGTGTAAGAATTCTATTCAAGTCCAACATATAAATTGTTACTGTGCCTGGATTCCTTTTTTCCCCACTCCGGAACCTTTCACCTCCGAGTCCTCCACCCCAGCAGTCAACTAAGAGTTCCAGAACCATCTGAGACTTCCAGGATGGAAGCTGGCTCACCTCATCCCACCATCTTTCCTGCCTGACTGGATGCTGTGTATATATCTTATTCTTTAATTCCATTTGTTTATTGCTGCTCACAGTACCATAATTCTGCTTTAGGCTTCTTCTCTATGGTCATAACCATTGCTTTTTTTGGTCTTTTCTGTTGATGATTAGAAAATTTATTGTTTTATTTGTGAACTAAAAGAGATGTGGTCGTTAAGATAGCATAGTCCTAATACTGTAGGGTGTTAATACTAGTTCTGTCAGCTAGTGCAGCTAACTGTTCCTCCTGTGTTTCCACAGTGTCCAGAGAATATGTCCAAGACAGGATTATCACGTTATGACTAGTTTTTTGTATTATTCTCCACTCACTAATTAAACTTCCCTACTGACAAAGAGACTGAGTCTTTGGGAGAAACCAAAATTTGTATTTTTCTTCTTGTTCAACTAATATAATGACCAATAGAAAAAATTAGAAATTCCAGGTAAGCAAAGCAAAACAAAGCAGAAGGAAATAAAATTCATCCGTGATTTTCATCATTCAGGGCCGACGGTTTTATGCACTATGTAAACACTGCACACACATTACATACACATAGAGACAGTCACACTTTTTCTTAGTAAAAATGGAATCACCCAAGTTTAGCCTTTTGTAATCTTCCTTTTCGCTTAACAATATGTGATAACTTTTTTCTCTTGATTCACTTTTTCAAGAGTTGTTTTCAGCCTCAGAGTTATTGATACTTGGGCCAGATAATTATTTGTTTGGGGAGAGAAGCGAAGTCAGGGCTTCTCTGTTTTAAGGTGTTGAACAGCATCGCTTTTACCCATTAGTACCATTCCTCACTTTGGTGTGACTAGCAAAAATGTCTCCAGACATCACCAGATATCCCTAAGGGGACAAAATCAGTTAATTTATATAATCACATGTTATGTTAATCATTTTTCATGACACCTTTCTACCAACTATTAGAAATCAATAGTAAATGCTTTTCTTTTTTTTTTTTTTGGTCTGCACCTTGTGGCTTGCAGGGATATTAGTTCCCTGCCCAGGGATTAAACCCAGGCTCTGGCAGTGAAAACCCTGAGTCCTAACCACTGGACTACCAGGAAATTCCTGTAAATGCTTTTCGTTTTGCTTTTCATAGTTTGCTTTAGAAATAGTTAACATCAAATGAATACTAGAAATTTTTAAAACATTAGATGTTTTAAATTCTTTCTTAAACTGCAGTAATGCCACCAGACTCAATAATTTTTTCTCATCTTAAAATATGCCTTCTTTATAACTCTCGAGTTTGTTATTGTTCAAAGTTTAAAAGGTGACCTTGAATGACTAAAGCCGAAGTTATCTCAAAGCAAAGCTATAGTAGCAGTGTGAGAAAAACATTAGAACTTAATAGCCTTTGAGAGGAGTGAATTGCCAAATGAGTGATCTTGATAAATTCTTCTTGCACAGATATAAGGCATTTGATGATTATTGTCATTGTAACCTCTTCTAGATTTTTCCTTTTCAAAAGATTTTAAAATGAAAGCATTCTTACACTAAAAATTTATTAACATCTCTCAAAGACTATTTTAAAAATTCAAGGGAAGTTTTGGAATCTGTTACCTAGTTTAAAAGTTTGTTATTGTTAAGCATATAACTCCAGTACTTTGGCTACCTCATGCAAAGAGTTGACTCATTGGAAAAGACTCTGATGCTGGGAGGCATTGGGGGCAGGAGGAGAAGGGGGCGACTGAGGATGAGATGGCTGGATGGCATCACAGACTCATGGACGTGAGTCTGAGTGAACTCCAGGAGTTGGTGATGGACAGGGAGGCCTGGCGTGCTGCAATTCATGGGGTTGCAAAGAGTCGGACACAACTGAGCGACTGAACTGAACTGAACTGAACCAGAACATGAACACTGCATAAAATATAAACATGCAGCTTAATGAATGACTACGATTTGAACATCGTGTAATCAATTCAGGTAGAGAGGCAGATCACTGGCAAAACTCAAGGAGCACCCCTACTTCCATGCCCATTCCCAACCAGCTTCTTCTTAAGTGTAGCCCGTTCCTGATACTTATGGAAGTATCACGGAGTTACTTCTTGTCACTCTTTACTATGTAAGTATGAATCTGTTTGCATTAGAGTTTAGCTCGGCTTGTTTTTGAAGTTACATAAACGGAATCACACAGTAATCCTTCAGTGTGTAGTCTTTTTAGAATGGCGTTATGTTCATGAGATATATCTGTGTCATTGCTTACAGTATAATGCATTTATTTGCCTTGTTGCATTGTTTTACACAGTGTAAATTTATCATTACCCTTGACAGACATTTCATTGTTTCTGAGTTTTGGCCGATGAGCATTCTTATGCATGTCTGCTGGGACATGTATCCACATTCCTAATGAGTACATATCTAGAAATTGAATGGCTGCTTCATGGAGAACACATTTCTTCAACCTAATGGTGTGACAAGTTGTCTTCCAAAGTGGTTCTATCAGTTTGTACCCCCCCAGCAGAGTATGAGACTTCCCAATTCTTTATATCCTCACTGACACTTGGGTTTTTTTCAGTCTTTCTAATTTTTAGCCATTCTGGTAGGTTTGTAGCAGTATTAATTTCCTTTTTTTTTTTTTTACTTGAAGAATATCACATTGCTTGAAATAAGTCAGACAAAGCCAAATATCATAAATATCATTTACATGTGGATTCTTTAAAAAATGAAACAACTTATTTATAAAACAGACACAGTAAATAAACTTATGGTTAAAAAAACAGAAAGATGAGGGAGGGATAAATTAGGACTTTGAGATTAAGATACACACTACTGTACACAAGACGGATTAACAAGGACCTAGCGCATAGCACAGGGAACTCCATTCTGTGTCTTCTGATAACCTGCTGCCGCCTCCCTGTAGCAGCTTTAATTCCTGAGCCGCAGTGAGGTCGAACACCTCTCCACGTGTTCATGAGAAATGTGATCTTTAACAAAGTCTGCTCAAGCTTCTGGCCTGCTCGTCTACTGTTTTCCTTCAGTCTTCTTTTTAATATTTTATAGCAAGTATTTTCTCCATCTTATTTATGTTTCACTCTGTGCTTGCTTCTGTACTTTTTAATGCTTAATATTTTAAAATAGTTTGTATTAGGAATATATCATATATAGCGTTTAATTAGATTTTGTTTTACAATCCTTTTGAGAGTCATTTTGTTTTCATAGGTAAATTTATTGATATGATAGATATCCCTTCTGTTTTCTAGCTTTTATTTTTTACTAAATATGCTCCATATATTTTTATATTTGTATATTTTGTAAGTGTGTTTCTCCTGAATATATGAAAAAAATTAGTACTCTCAGTTGCTTTAAGCTCAAAGTTACCATAACTTTATATAACATACTTTATTCTTTCTTTTTTAAAAAAGATATTAATATACATAATAAAAATTTTTAATATATATATATATTTATATCACCACCATGAATAGTATCCAGTTACTACTTCCTACCTTCTAAATCCTGATTTCAATTAACTGCATTATTTTTCTATTTTTTCTAATGTTTGCTTTTATATCTTGAAATGTGGTTGTACAATGATTACTTGATCTGTCAGCTTTAAAACCTGCCTTTACAACTTCATCTGTATCATAGCAAATCAACAGCTTACACACATCCCATCTTTACGCTCCTTCTCCTTTCCTCTTTTTTAATTGTATTATGTCTACATTGTCACAATTCATAAACGTTACATTATATTCCGTAATTTTCATGGTTGTTTTCATCTTAAAGGGATTCACTGCTCTCCTCCAGCACTGTTGGAAATATTACTAGCTCCCTAGTGTTGCTGAGAAGATCAAGTGAAAGTACTGGCTCAGCATCCGCTAAACTGAACTGAGGGTTTGCACGCCCTGTGCCAGGTGCCTGGAAACACAGAGGGCAACACCGTTTCCTCTGCCTTTAGGGCGCTCCATGTCTGTGGAAGACACAAACCATTTCAGTGCAGCGCGATGAGAGCTATGTCAGACATGAGAACGATGCGCTCTAGACCTGGGAGAGTGGTAACTGGGTTGCATCGTGGAGGATGAATACCATAGGGCCTCCTGATGACAGAGTGGAAAGCATTCCTTGCCTAGGAAACAGCAAAGGCAGAGGCCCGAGAGAGAATCCAAGGTCAGGGATTTGTAGGAACTCTGAATGTCCAAACGTGAGCTCAGCGATTAGGTGGAGACAGGAGAAGGGATGGGGCTGCAGAGATAAGCAGAGGGAGTCCCGAGGCCTGTGTGGGGTCACTGTGGCATCTTAAGACGCGACCAGATCTGCCTTTCTGAGGAGCAGAGGCAGCAGGGAAGGAGGGAACTCGGTGAGACTAGGCTAGAAGAAGGAGATTAGTTGGAAAGTCATCTTGGTCATAAGCAGGTGATTCTTGGTGAGACTGATTTTGAGATTTTAAATGTTTCATGAGACTGAAAATAAACTAGAATAAGGCTGGTGCAGCCAAACAGCTTCACTGGGTTGTTGATGGCCCATGAGAGATTACTTTAAGATGGAATTATCCAGGCTCTGACAAATGGGCTGAAATTGGCACTATGCTGATAGTATTATTTTGGGGGACTGGGTCATATCCTTCCATGTAAGGGGTGTGGTGAAGTTTTGTCTACAAGGAATTTAAATTCAAATGAGGGGAAAACTACCCTTTTTCTGGTAGCAGAATCAGTTTGGAATGGACTGATTGAATTGAATTGAATTGAAAGCAATTCTGGCACTGAGCAAGTTATAACTACCTCATTCTATATCCTTTTTTAAAATCTCTAAGTATGCATAAAAATTTGTTAAAACTGACAGTCTGTACCCTACACTATGGGGGGATTCAGGAAATGCTCTTCCTGTACCGCAGAAAGAGACCGAAAGGGGTTTGCAGTATACCTCCTCCTTGAGACCAGTCTGCAATAAGCCAGGCCCAACCGAGTCCTCAGTGTGATCTTAAGGAAGACACAGCAGCGTTCAAACCTTAGCAAGGGCGAGGACCCCGTAGACCTGTGCAGGAGACCACAGGGCAGAACCCTGGGAGGCCTCAGAAGCAGCTGGCAAATAATTTGGTGAGATGATTTCTGGGGGTTAGTCAGAATTAAGACTATTATACTTTGTGTACTAAGAAAAAGGTGTTTCCGTCTTTTATAGCTGCAGGATGGTGTGATCTTGGACAATGAGGTCACATAGTAATCTGGGAAACAAGGATAAGGCCAGACTCATACAGTGGTATGAGGGCAGGAGAGTGACAGGAAATACTGAGGACAGAAAGTCAGGATGCGGTAACATATTGCAGCCTGGGCTAGAGATAAATATTTTAAAGTA
Source organism: Litocranius walleri (assembly GCA_006410535.1). Classification (NCBI taxonomy): domain Eukaryota; kingdom Metazoa; phylum Chordata; class Mammalia; order Artiodactyla; family Bovidae; genus Litocranius; species Litocranius walleri. The sequence goes on along the minus strand of SJYG01000279.1, from coordinate 611,414 downwards.
ATAATTATAGAGATGAAAGTTGAGGCTGTGGGAATAGATAATATTGCCACAGAGAGAGTGTTGAGAAAAAATTTTGTAAATGGTAAATCATTGTTGAAATGTTAGCGATTAATTTCACATGCTATCAGAGTGGTTTCATTACTTTATAAGCATGTGTCATATATGTATATTCAGTACAAATTATATCCATATATATGTTTTAAAAGAACATTTTACCTTTTTTCATATACTAAACTTATAGGGCAAAAGTCTTTAGTGAGTTCATCAGAGCTGTTGAAATCTTTAGTTTCCACTAGAGGAGTATCTCACCCATGGCGCTGTTAATCACTTGGTTTGGGGTCAGGTAATTCTTTACTCTGGGTGACAGGCCTGTGCACTGTAGGCTGTTTAGAGGCAGCTTTGGCTTCTCTAATCATTAAACACGCTCACTGCTAATAGCACCCACCCTCATCCACCTGTGTGGCAAATAAACACATCTCCAGATATTGCCAAATGTCCCTTATGCACAAAATCAGGCCTGTTTGTGCACAACCCCGGGAAGGTATATATCCAACAAGCTTTATGAGTGAGAAATAGAAGAATGAAACTTTGTAAAATAACAGATTCTTTAAGGGGATCATTCATTCACTCTAGCTGTCAGTTCAATTCAGTCAGTTCAGTCACTCAGTCGTGTCTGTCTCTGCGAACCCATGAATCGCAGCACACCAGGCCTCCCTGTCCATCGCCAACTCCCGGAGTTCACTCAAACTCATGTGCATCGAGTCAGTGATGCCATCCAGCCATTTCATCTTCTGTCATCCCCTTCTCTTCCTGCCCCCAATCCCACCCAACATCAGAGTCTTACAGTGAGTCAGCTCTCGCATCAGGTGGCCAAAGTATTGGAGTTTCAGCTTCAACATCAGTCCTTCCAAAGAACACCCAGGGATGATCTCCTTTAGAATGGATTGGTTGGATCTCCTTGCAGTCCAAGGGACTTTCAAGAGTCTTCTCCAACACCACAGTTCAACATCAATTCTTTGGCGCTCAGCCTTCTTCACAGTCCAACTCATATCTGTACTTTTTTTCTAATTGCATATGTTCTGTGTACAAGGCTCAGGCATTCATAAAATCAAAGCTGAGTTTCCCATATCAAAGATAGCCTCAGTAGAACAATTAATTTGCATCAAACCAATTTGAAAACTTGTCAGTATTCATATGGAATTTATGTTGAAAAATAGGCGAGACATACTACATTGATTGCTTCCCGTGATTTCAGGCTCTCTTAGTCAATAAGGGGCCCAGCAGTAGATCAGGGAAAATGAGGAGAGTGAGAGCAAGGTGGTATCAACTACTCTAGCTACTACAAGGCTGGCTTGGGTTGGCTGAAGGTTACTTCTTTTCTCAAAGTGGTACACTTCCTTTACAAGTCACTCCCTGCATCCCTTTGGGTAAAGAGTGATAATAGCTTCTTATGGAATAAAGAAGAACGCTACAAGGATTAAGCATTAAGGACTATATAAGGTTTGTGTGTATAAAGATTCAGAAGCATGCTGGCTGCGACAGACTGCACAGAAGCGGTCCCAAGGTCGGGTTGTGACGGCACAGGAGAGGCCTAGAGGAGCTACCCCACCCCAGAGGTCAGGACGGCGGCCGAGAGGAGCAACCCCACATCCAAGGAGCGGTGGCTGCTCGTGGGCAGGAGGGACAAGAGGAGCTACTCCACGTTCAAGGTCAGGAGGGGCGGTGGTGAGGAGATACCCATAGTCCAAGGTAAGGAGCAGCGGCTGTGCTTTGCAGGAGCAGCTGTGAAGAGATACCCCACGTCCAAGGTAAGAGGAACCTAAGATGGTAGGTGTTGCAAGAGGGCATCAGACAGCAGACACACCGAAACCATAATCACAGAAAACTAGCCAATCTGATCACACGGACCACAGCCTTGTCTAACTCAGTGAAACTAAGCCATGCCCATGGGGCCAGCCAAAACGGGTGGGTCTCGGTGTCTGACACAATGTGGTCCACTGGAGAAGGGAATGGCAAACCACTTCAGTATTCTTGCCTTGAGAACCCCATGAACAGTATGAAAAGGAAAACGATAGGATACTGAGAGAGGAACTCCCCAGGTCAGTAGGTGCCCAATATGCTACTGGAGATTAGTGCAGAAATAACTCCAGAAACAATGAAGGGGTGAAGCCAGAGCAAAAACAATGCCCAGCTGTGCACGTGACTGGTGATAGAAGCAAGGTCCCATGCTGTAAGAGCAATAGTGCATAGGAACCTGGAATGTCAGGGCCATGAATCAAGGCAAATTGGAAGTGGTCAAACAGGAGATGGCAAGAGTGAACGTCAACATTCTAGGAATCAGCGAACTAAAATGGACTGGAATGGGTGAATTTAACTCAGATGACCATTGTATCTACTACTGTGGGCAGGAATCCCTCAGAAGAAATGGAGTAGCCATCCTGGTCAACAAGAGTCCGAAATGCAGTACTTGGATGCAATCTCAAAAATGACAGAATGAACTCTGTTCATTTCCAAGGCAAACCATTCAATATCACGGTAATGCAAGTTTATGCCCCAACCAGTAACACTGAAGAAGCTGAAGCGGAACAGTTCTGTGAAGACCTACAAGACCTTTTAGAACTATACCAAAAAAGATGTCCTTTTCATTATAGGGGACCAGCGTACAAAAGTAGGAAGTCAAGAAACACCTGGAGTAACAGGCAAATTTGGCCTTGGAATGTGGAATGAAGCAGGGCAAAGACTAATAGAGTTTTGCCAAGAAAATGCACTGGTCATAGCAAACAGGCTCTTCCAACAACACAAGAGAAGACTCTACACATGGACATCACCAGATGGTCAACACTGAAATCAGATGGATTATATTTTTTTGCAGCTAAAGACGGAGAAGCTCTATACAGTCAGCAAAAACAAGACTGGGAGCCGATTGTGGCTCAGATCATGAACTCCTTATTCCCAAATTCAGACTTAAATTGAACAAAGTAGGGAAAACCCTAGACTATTCAGGTATTACCTAAATCAAATATGATTATGCAGTGGACATGAGAAATAGATTTAAGGAACTAGACCTGATAGATAGACTGCCTGATGAACTATGGATGGAGGTTCATGACATTGCATAGGAAACAGGGATCAAGACCATTCTTATGGAAAAGAAATGCAAACAAGCAAAATGGCTGTCTGAGGAGGCCTTACAAATAGCTATGAAAAGAAGAGAAGTGAAAAGCAGAGGAGAGAAGGAAAGATATAAGCATCTGAATGCAGAGTTCCAAAGAATAGCAAGAAGAGATAAGAAAGCCTTCTTCAGCAATCAATGCAAAGAAATAGAGGAAAACAACAGAATGGGAAAGACTAGAGATCTCTTCAAGAAAATTAGAGATACCAAGGGAACATTTCATGCAAAGATGGGCTCAATAAAGGACAGAAATGGTCTGGACCTAACAGAAGCAGAAGATATTAAGAAGAGGTGGCAATAATACAAAAGAACTGTAGAAAAATGATCTTCACAATCACGATGGTGTGATCGCTCACCTAGAACCAGATATCCTGGAGTGTGAAGTCAAGTGGGCCTTAAAAAGCATCACTACAAACAGAGCTAGTGGAGGTGATGGAATTCCAGCAGAGCTATTTCAAATCCTGAAAGATGATGCTGTGAAAGTGCTGCACTCAATATGCCAGCAAATTTGGAAAACTCAGCAGCGGCCACAGGGCTAGAAAAAGTCAGTTTTCATTCAAATCCCAAGGAAAGGCAATGCCAAAGAATGCTCAAACTACCACACAATTGTATTCATCTCACATACTAGTAAAGTAATGCTCAAAATTCTCCAAGCCAGGCTTCAGCAGTACATGAACCGTGAAATTCCAGATGTCAAGCTGGTTTTAGAAAAGGCAGAGGAACCAGAGATCAAACTGCCAGCATCTGCTGGATCATCAACAAAGCAAGAGAGTTCTGGAAAAACATCTATTTCTGCTTTACTGGCTATGCCAAAAAGCCTTTGATTGTGTGGATCACAATAAACTGTGTAAATTTCTGAAAGAGATGGGAATACCAGACCACCTGACCTGCCTCTTGAGAAACCTATATGCAGGTCAGGAAGCAACAGTTAGAACTGGACAAGGAACAACAGACTGGTTCCATATAGGAAAGGGAGTGCATCAAGGCTGTAGACTGTCACCCTGCTTATTTAACTTCTATGCAGAGTACATCATGAGAAATGCTGGACTGGAAGAAACACAAGCTGGAATCAAGATTGCCGGAAGAAATATCAATAACCTGATATGCAGATGACATCACCCTTATGGCAGAAAGTGAAGAGGAACTAAAATGCCTCTTGATGAAAGTGAAAGAGGAGAGTGGAAAAGTTGGCTTAAAGTTCAACATTCAGAAAACGAAGATCATGGCATCTGGTCCCATCACTTCATGGTAAATAGATGGGGAAACAGTGGAAACAGTATCAGACTATTTTTTTTTTTGGCTCCAAAATTACTGCAGATGGTGACTGCAGCCATGAAATTAAAAGACGCTTACTCCTTGGAAGGAAAGTTATGACCAACCTAGACAGCATATTGAAAAGCAGAGACATTACTTTGCCAACAAAGGTCCATCTAGTCAAGGCTGTGGTTTTTCCAGTGGTCGTGTATGGATTTGAGATTTGGACTGTGAAGAAAGCTGAGCACTGAAGAATTGATGCTTTTGAACTGTGGTGTTGGAGAAGACTCTTGAGAGTCCTTTGGACTGCAAGGAGGTCCAACAAATCCATCCTAAAGGAAATCAGTCCTGGGTGTTCATTTGAAGGACTTTTGTTGAAGCTGAAACTCCAATACTTTGGCCACCTCATGTGAAGAGCTGACTCATTGGAAAAGACCTTGATGCTGGGAGGGATTGGGGGCAGGAGGAGAAGGGGACGACAGAGGATGAGATGGCTGGATGGCATCACGGACTTGATGGACGTGAGTCTGAGTGAACTCCGGGAGTTGGTGATGGACAGGGAAGCCTGGTGTGCTGCAATTCATGGGGTCACAAAGAGTCAGACACGACTGAGCAACTGAACTGAAGGTTTGTGCCCTAGAAGAAGAAAGAGAACGTTCTTAGTATGTAGGATAATTATGATGGTGTGATCACTCACCTAGATCAGACATCCTGGAGTGTTAAGTCAAGTGGGCCTGAGGATGCATCATGACATACAAAGCTAGTGGAGGTGATGGAACTCCAGCTGTGCTATTTGAAACCCTAAAAGATGATACTGTGAGTGAAAGTGCTGCACTCCATATGCCAGCGAATCTGGAAACTCAGCAGTGGCCACAGCATTGGAAAAGGTCAGTTTTCATTCCAATCCCAAAGAAAGGCAATGACAAAGAATGTTCAAACTACCGCACAATTGCAGTCATCTAACATGCTAGCAAAGTAATGCTCAAAATCGTTCAAGCTGGGCTTCAGCAGTATGAGAACTTCTAGATGTACAAGCTGGATTTAGAAAAGGGAGAGGAACCAGACAAATTGCCAACATCTACTGGATCATAGAGAAAGCAAGAGAATTCCAGAAAGACATCTGCTTCATTGATTATGCTAAAGCTTTTGACTGTGTGGATCACAGCAAAGTTAGAACTGGACATGGAACAACAGACTGGTTCCAAATTGGGAAAAGAGTACGTCAGGGCTTATATTGTCACCCTGCTTATTAAATTTATATGCAGAGTACATTGTGCGAAATGCAGGGATGGATGAAGCATAAGCTGGAATCAAGATCGGCAGGAGAAATATCAATAGGCTCAGTGTTCTTGCCTGGAGGATCCCAGGGATGGGGGAGCCTGGGGGCTGCCATCTATGGGGTCACACAGAGTCGGACACGACTGTAGTTACTTAGCCATATCAGATATGGAGATGACACCATCCTTATGGCAATAAGTGAAGAAGAACTAAAGACCCTCTTGATGAAAGTGAAAGAAGAGAGTGAAAAATTTGACTTAAAGCTCAATATTCAGAAAATTAAGATCATGGCATCCGGTCCCATACCTTCATGGCAAATAGAAGGGAAAAAAGTGGAAACAGTGACAGATTTTATCTTCTTGGGGTCCAAAATCACTGCAGAGAATGACTACAGCCATGAAATTTTTAAAAAGAGTTTGCTCCTTGGAAGAAAAGCTATGACAAGCCTATAAAGCATATTAAAAAGCAAAGACATTACTTTGCCAACAAAGGTCCATATAGTCAAAGCTATGGTTTTTCCTCTACACATGGACATCAACAGATGGTCAACACAGAAATCAGATTGACTATATTCTATGCAGCCAAAGATGGAGAAGCTCTATACAGTCAACAAGAACAAGACCAGGAGCCGACTGTGGCTCAGATCATGAACTCCTTATTACCAAATTCAGACTTAAATTGAAGAAAGTAGGGAAAATCGATAGACCATTCAGGTATGACCTAAATCAAATCCCTTATGATTATACAGTGGAAGAGAGAAATAGATTTAAGGGCCTAGATCTGATAGACAGAGTGCCTGATGAGCTATGGAATGAGGATCGTGACATTGTACAGGAGACAGGGATCAAGACCATCCCCATGGAAAAGAAATGCAAAAAAGCAAAAAGGCTGTCTGGGGAGGCCTTACAAATATCTGTGAAAAGAAGAGAGACGAAAAGCAAAGGAGAAAAGAAAAGATATAAGCATCTGAATGTAGAGTTCCAAAGAATACCAAGAAGAGATAAGAAAGCCTTCTTCAGCAATCAATGCAAAGAAATAGAGGAAAACAACAGAATGGGAAAGACTAGAGATCTCTTCAAGAAAATTAGAGATACCAAGGGAACATTTCATGCAAAGATGGGCTCGATAAAGGACAGAAATGGTCTGGACCTAACAGAAGCAGAAGATATTAAGAAGAGGTGGCAAGAATACATGGAAGAACTGTACAAAAAAGATCTTCACGACCCAGATAGTCATGATGATGTGATCACTCATCTAGAGCCAGACATCTTGGAATGTGAAGTCAAGTGGGCCTTAGAAAGCATCACTACGAACAAAGCT
>SJYG01000279.1:486492-604009 GCA_006410535.1 Litocranius walleri | reverse complement strand
TTCCAGTTGAGCTGTTTCAAATCCTGAAAGATGATGCTGTGAAAGTGCTGCACTCAATATGCCAGCAAATTTGGAAAACTCAGCAGTGGCCACAGGACTGGAAAAGGTCAGTTTTCATCCCAATTCCAAAGAAAGGTAATGCCAAAGAATGCTCAAACTACCACACAATTGCACTCATCCCACATGCTAGTAAAGTAATGCTCAAAATTCTCCAAGCCAGGCTTCAGCAGTATGTGAACCGTGAACTCCCTGATGTTCAAGCTGGTTTTAGAAAAGGCAGAGGAACCAGAGATCAAATTGCCAACATCCACTGGATCATGGAAAAAGCAAGAAAGTTCCAGAAAAACATCTATTTCTGCTTTATTGAGTATGCCAAAGCCTTTGACTGTGTGGATCACAATCAACTGTGGAAAATTCTGAGAGATGGGAATACCAGACCACCTAACCTGCCTCTTGAGAAATCTGTATGCAGGTCAGGGAGCAACAGTTAAAACTTGACATGGAACAACAGACTGGTTCCAAAAAGGTAAAGGAGTCCGTCAAGGCTGTATATTGTCACCCTGCTTATTTAACTTCTATGCAGAGTACATCATGAGAAACACTGGACTGGAAGAAATACAAGCTGGAATCAAGACTGCCAGGAGAAATATCAATAACCTCAGATATACAGATGATACCACCCTTATGGCAGAAAGTGAAGAGGAACTAAAAAGCCTCTTGATGAAAGTGAAAGAGGAGAGTGAAAAAGTTGGCTTAAAGCTCAACATTCACAAAATGAAGATCATGGCATCTGGTCCCATCACTTCATGGAAAATAGATGGGGAAACAGTGGAAACAGTGTCAGACTTTATTTTGGGGGGCTCCCAAATCACTGCAGATGGTGATTGCAGCCATGAAATTAGAAGACGCTTACTCCTTGGAAGAAAAGTTATGACCAACCTAGATAGCATATTCAAAAGCAGAGACATTACTTTGCCAACTAAGGTCCGTCTAGTCAAGGCTGTGGTTTTTCCTGTGGTCATGTATGGATGTGGGAGTTGGACTGTGAAGAAGGCTGAGAGCTGAAGAATTGATGCTTTTGAACTGTGGTGTTGGAGAAGACTCTTGAGAGTCTCTTGGACTGCAAGGAGATCCAACCAATCCATTCTGAAGGAGATCAACCCTGGGATTTCTTTGGAAGGAATGATGCTAAAGCTGAAACTCCAGTACTTTGGCCACCTGATATCAAGAGTTGACTCATTGGAAAAGACTCTGATGCTGGGAGGGATTGGGGGCAGGAGGAGAAGGGAAAGACCAAGGATGAGATGAGTGGATCGCATCACGGACTCGATGGACGTGAGTCTGAGTGAACTCCAGGAGATGGTGATGAACAGGGAGGCCTGGCGTGCTGCGATTCATGGGGTCACAAAGAGTCAGACACGACTGAGCGACTGTACTGAACTGATGGTTTTTTCAGTACTCATATATGGATGTGAGAGCTGGACAATAAAAATGGCTGAGCATCAAAAAATTGATGCTTTTGAACTGTGGTGTTGGAAAAGACTCTTGAAAGTCCCTTGGACTGCAAGGAGATCCAACCAGTCCATCCTAAAGGAAACCCTGAATATTCATTGAAAGAACCGATGCCGAAGCTAAGTACTTTGGTCACCTGACTCGAAGAGCTGACTCATTGGAAAAGACCCTGATGCTGGGGAAGATTGAAGGCTGGAGGAGAAGGGGATGACAGAGTATGAGATGGCTGGTTGGCATTACCGACTCAACAGACATGAGTTTTAGCAAACTCTGGGAGATAGTGAAGGACAGGGAAGCCTGATGTGCTATAGTTCATGGGGTCACAAAGAGTCAGACATGACTTAGTGACTGAACAACAGTAAATAGAAATGTCAGGTGAAATAAAGAGTGTAAAAAGCCTTTTAAAAAATAGTGATGAGGGTGTTAAGTATCACTTCTGTGTTTTGCCTATGATAGGTTCTTTAGACATTTTCTTTCAATCCTTATGGTAATCTTATGAGATAAATTTATTATCCTGATTTCTCAGAGAAGGTTCTAAAAAATGCTTCTAAGTCACAGACCTAGTTCGTATGTAATGGAATCAGAATTTTGACCCAGGTTTTCTGACTTCAAAGCTCATCCTACTAACTGCCATGCTATTCTGTCCACATTTTACCATTAAATTAACAAACAGGGAATTATGTTCTCTTAGAATGTAGATTACATGGATTCCCTGGTGGTCCAGATCATAAAGAATCTTCCCACAGTGCAGGTAGACCTGGGTTCAATTCCTGTTTGGGAAAGATCCCCTAGAGAAGGAAACTGCAACCCATTTCATTATTCTTGCCTGGATAATCCCATGAACAGAGGAGACTGGTGGGCTACAGTCCACAGGGTGGCAAAGACTTGAATGTGACTGAGCAACTAACACTGATTTCAAAGCTCATTATACTAAGTCCCTTGGTGTTCTGTCAATATTTTACCATTAACAATCAGGAGATTACATTCTCTTAGATTGTAGTTTCAGTTAAGTGATCAGAATGTATTATAGTTTCAGAGGAGTGATGACGCTCGATCTGATCATTGATGAAGATCATCCGATCTCGAGAGGTTAAGAAATGAAATGTCAAGGATATAAAGATGGCAGTGGCATACCAGCTATTTGATAAGGCTAGTAGTAACAGCTTGGAGAAGAGTAGTATTGACTGCTAAAATGTTTTGTTTTTTTCCTAAAAATTCTGTGTCACACACAGTCTCACCTTTCTCATTCTGAGATACGTCCACTACATTATTCCAATAATGATGCCTCAAGTCCAGAGGTTTTTCCTATCCTCATAGGAAAAAAGAATCTCAGACAAGTTCCGCGAGGCAGAGCGTCTCATTTGTTTCTGCATTCTGACCACAAAGCCTGGTGCGCTTTGAGCCAGACATTGTGACTACAGTCTGAGTCTTGCTGTAGGGCTTGTTTATCCTCATTAACAAGCCTGTGACTGTCTTACAGGTCACCTTGTCCCCACAGCACAGAAAAAGATATTTATGTCTGCTATCCTCCTAGCTTTTTTTCCTAATAGCTTTGCTACCTATATTTAAGCACAGACAGGTGCCATTTAATAAAACATTTGTAAGAAGGTTGAGGGAATGTAAAGTTTAACCTTGGATCAGCAACTCTCCAAAGACAGAGACAACTGCAATATCTGGAAACAAAAGAATTTCTCTGAGGATAGTAGTGAAAATGTAGAATGAAAACTAATGCCCAGATTCCTGGTGAACAGGTAATGGAACAGGCAACTAAAAGCCGCTGTTCCTCCCCATCATAAGCAAAAATGAAGAAGATTATCTCAGGTCTCATAAGAAAGATATGGAACTTCCTAAACAGAAGACCGCCATCCAGCCACTCAGACTGCGCTCCTCTTCATGGGTCTTTCGTATGCACATTCACTCCCTTCAACCTGCATATTTCATGCTATTAAAGTGTGTTTCTTAAAACCCTTCACTATAAAAGTCTCCATTATTAAATCGTCAGTTCAGTTCAGTCGCTCAGTCGTGTCTGACTCTCTGCGACCCCATGAACCGCAGCACGCCAGGCCTCCCTGTTCATCACCATCTCTCAGAGTTCACTCAGACTCACGTCCACCGAGTCCGTGATGCCATCCAGCCATCTCATCCTCGGTCGTCCCCTTCACCTCCTGCCCCCAATCCCTCCCAGCATCAGAGTCTTTTCCAATGAGTCAACTCTTTGCATGAGGTGGCCAAAGTACTGGAGTTTCAGCTTTAGCATCAGTCCTTCCAAAGAAATCCCAGGGCTGATCTCCTTCAGAATGGACTGGTTGGATCTTGCAGTCCAAGGGACTCTCAAGAGTCTTCTCCAACACCACAGTTCAAAAGCATCAATTCTTCGGCTCTCAGCCTTCTTCACAGTCCAACTCTCACATCCATACATGACCACAGGAAAAACCATAGTCTTGACTAGACGGACCTTAGTTGGCAAAGTAATGTCTCTGCTTTTGAATATACTATCTAGGTTGGTCATAACTTTTCTTCCAAGGAGTAAGCGTCTTCTGATTTCATGGCTGCAGTTACCATCTGCAGTGATTTTGGAGCCCAAGCAAATAAAGTCTGACACTGTTTCCCCATCTGTCTCTCATGAAGTGATGGGACCGGATGCCATAATCTTCGTTTTCTGAATGTTGAGCTTTAAGCCAACCTTTTCACTCTCCTCTTTCACCTTCATCAAGAGGCCCTTTAGCTCCTCTTCACTTTCTGCCATAAGGGTGGTATCATCTGCATATCTGAGGTTACTGATATTTCTCCAGGCAATCTTGATCCCAGCTTGTGTTTCTTACAGCCCAGCATTTCTCATGATGTACTCTGCATAGAAGTTAAATAAGCAGGGTGACAGTATACAGCCTTGATGCACTCCCTTTCCTATATGGAACCAGTCTGTTGTTCCTTGTCCAGTTCTAACTGTTGCTTCCTGACCTGCATACAGATTTCTCAAAAGGCAGGTGAGGTGGTCTGGTATTCCCATCTCTTTCAGAATTTTCCACAGTTGATTGTGATCCACACAGTCAAAGGCTTTGGCATAGTCAATAAAGCAGAAATAGATGTTTTTCTGGAACTCTCTTGCTTTTTCCATGATCCAGTGGATGTTGGCAATTTGATCTCTGGTTCCTCTGCCTTTTCTAAAACCAGCTTGAACATCACGGAGTTCACGGTTCATTGCTGAAGCCTGGCTTGGAGAATTTTGAGCATTACTTTACTAGCATGTGGGATGAGTGCAATTGTGTGGTAGTTTGAGCATTCTTTGGCATTACCTTTCTTTGGAATTGGGATGAAAACTGACCTTTTCCAGTCCTGTGGCCACTGCTGAGTTTTCTAAATTTGCTGGCATATTGAGTGCAGCACTTTCACAGCATCATCTTTCAGGATTTGAAACAGCTCAACTGGAATTCCATCCCCTCCACCAGCTTTGTTCATAGGGATGCTTTCTAAGGCCCACTTGACTTCACATTCCAAGATGTCTGGCTCTAGATGAGTGATCACATCATCATGACTATCTGGGTCGTGAAGATCTTTTTTGTACAGTTCTTCCATGTATTCTTGCCACCTCTTCTTAATATCTTCTGCTTCTGTTAGGTCCAGACCATTTCTGTCCTTTATCGAGCCCATCTTTGCATGAAATGTTCCCTTGGTATCTCTAATTTTCTTGAAGAGATCTCTAGTCTTTCCCATTCTGTTGTTTTCCTCTATTTCTTTGCATTGATTGCTGAAGAAGGCTTTCTTATCTCTTCTTGCTGTTCTTTGGAACTCTGCATTCAGATGCTTATATCAATGCTCTTCAAATAATTAGGTCAATAAATGCGGGAAAGAAGGGTGTTAAAGGCTTCGGCATAATCCTCTCAGTCAAAGGTCAAATGCACCTACCTAGCCTAGAGGGAAGGGCGTCAGCAGAGCACGCGCTGTCCTTACAGAGGACTCATTTCAGTCAGTTCAGTCGCTCAGTCGTGTCTGACTCTGTGTCACAGGCCTCCCTGTCCATCACCAACTCCCGGAGTTCACTCAGAGTCGCATCCATCGAGTAAGTGATGCCATCCAGCCATCTCATCCTTGGTCGTCCCCTTCTCCTCCTGACCCCAATCCCTCTCAGCATCAGAGTCTTTTCCAATGAGTCAACTCTTGGCATGAGGTGGCCAAAGTACTGGAGTTTCAGCTTTAGCATCATTCCTTTCAAAGCACACCCCAGACTGATCTCCTTTAAAATGAACTGGTTGGATCTCCTTGCAGTCCAAGGGACTCTCAAGAGTCTTCTCCAACAACACAGTTGAAAAGCATCAATTCTTCGGCGCTCAGCCTTCTTCACGGTCCAACTCTCACATCCATACATGACCACAGGAAAAACCATAGCCTTGACTAGACAGACCTTAGTCAGCAAAGTAATAATGTCTCTGCTTTTGAATATGCTCTAGGTTGGTCATAACTTTTCTTCCAAGGAGTAAGCATCTTTTAATTTCATGGCTGCAGTCACCATCTGCAGGGATTTTGGAGCCAAAAAAAAAAATAAAGTCTGACACTGTTTCCACTGTTTCCCCATCTATTTCCCATGAAGTGATGGGACCAGATGCCATGATCTTTGTTTTCTGAATGTTGAGCTTTAAGCCAACTTTTTCATTCTTCTCTTTCACTTTCATCAAGAGGCTTTTTTGCCGGGATCCAGCACAGGAGATCCCACCCATGACAAGGTCATGTGGAGAGGCCTGATGGGCAAGGCGAGTCAGGCTTCAGGGGTTCCCTCTGGGTTTTCCTGAATATCTACCCCCCAAAACCAGAGTCTGCCTGCCTCATTGTACTGTGCTTTCCACTCTTCTACCTCTAAAAGGAATTAACTTAGGGCTCTAGATGACAGTCTCCTGCATATAAAAAGAATGTCTCAGCTTAAACCCCTTTGATGGCTTTTTAACTTATCTGACCGGTCTGCCCAACTTTATAATTTGTGGATTGTTTACAGCCCCCAACCGTGAGAGGCATGTAGCTAAAACATCTTAACTATATAGAGCCTTTTGGAGCTAAGAATTAGTTTGGTGAGGAGTCTGTTGAGTTAATGTTTGCCACCAGGCCTCCAGATCCTTTATCTTTTAGGCTCCTGGGAGGATATTAGTCAATGTAATTGGGATGCAGAAACAGGAATATAGTAGTTTTGATGTTAGCAATACTAGAGTTTTGAGTCAATTAATTTTCTCTTTGTTATAAATCACTGTACTCCACTTTTTTGTTATAAAATGTTGTATCCTTGCTATGTAAGAATAGCACTTTATTTAGTGCTTTCTGAGAGTGGCACCAGACTTTGGGAAGAACAACACTATTACCCTTATCAGAAAAGGGCTGTAAAATGTTAATTGGCCTTCTGGCCGGAAGATGATGTAAATCACCTAAGACTTATATATACAACTAGGTATGCAGAGAGAAAGCCTGGTCTTGATAAGAGTCAGGGCTGCTGACATTGCATAATTTTGTATTATCCACTGATCTCTATGTACAACCAAAAAGTATAAAAAGCTTTTCAAACAATAAAGGATGGACCAGTTTCTCAGACCAGCTTCTCAAACTGGTTTCTTGGGAATCTGGCTCCCCCACCCCCACCCACCGTGTCTTCTCTCTCTTTCTCCTGCCCCCTCCCTCTCCTTTTCAGGCTGAATTCCCATCTGGATCTGGGAAGCTTACCACATCTACTTACTTGCCTGGCTTTTAAGATCCATGAGAGAGGGAGCCTAAGGTGGGGCACCCTCCGCTATTCAAACAGGCACCAGTGGCCCAACGTAGTTGGTGCAGATCTCTTGTCCTGAGGTTTTATTAGCCTTCCCCGTAAACCAAGTTATTTAGCTTCTTTTCTCCACTAAATTTCCCACTACACTATTCTTTCCTAATCTCTCTTTATATTCCTAATTAAATAGTCCTTTTCGAGACTCTGACTCCATCCTCGCTTCGAATTCCCTGGATCTACCAGGGCTGAACCCCGGCACTTTTTAGTTCCTCTCCACTTTCTGCCGTAAGGGTGGTGTCATCTGCATATCTGAGGTTATTGATATTTCTCCCGGCAATCTTGATTCCACCTTGTGGTTCTTCCAGTCCAGCATTTCTCATGATGTACTCTGCATAGAAGTTAAATAAGCAGGGCGAAAATATATGCCCTTGACGTACTCCTTTTCCTATTTGGAATCAGTCTGTTGTTCTATGTCCAGTTCTAACTGTTGCTTCCAGACCTGCATACAGATTTCTCAAAAGGCAGGTCAGGTGGTCTGGTATTCCCATCTCTTTCAGAATTTTCCACAGTTTATTGTGATCCACACAGTCAAAGGCTCTGGCATAGTCAGAGGACTAATGATGGCAATAATGATGATGACAATCACAGGTGAAGCTCCAATCTGAAAATTTAATTAAATTGGAAGCCAAGGAAAATTGCTAAGTATAGAGTAAATATCTACTATTTCTGGTTTAAACTTTAGAGAGTGAATTAAAAAGGTATAAAAAGAGTGCTTTACTACAGTACAGATGAGGGAAAGTGATGCTTTGAACAAGAGTTCCAGCAGCTCATTTTAACTGTAACCGGTTGACATGATAAAATATAGGACTTCAAGAAAATATCTGATCTAAATGCTGTTAGAGAAGTTTCTCACAAGACATAGAAGTCCAAGAAGTAAAAGATAAGATAGTTCAGGGTGAGGTTGGATGTCCATGTTCTTTACAACACAGAAATTGTGAGTCACTTTTAAGTTTAGAAGAAAATTTATAAATCTCTCATATTTCATTTGGCAAGCCAATTAGATTTTTTTCCAAATAAGTGAAAAATTAGTTACTTTGTAATTTATTTCCTTACCATAGGCACTTTTTGCTCTCAAAGGTAACCTACTAAATTTAGTGGGAAAATATTTCTTCCCATGTAAAGGAGAGCTAATCTTAAAATTCAAACTCCATCTTATGCAAAATAACTATTATTTGATAAAAGTTTGCTTGCAATGCATTGTAAAGCAGTACAAATAGTTTTCAGTTCTAGTTTAATATAAATTTTAATATATATTTGTATATGATTCATTTCAGTTCAGTTTAGTTCAGTCGCTCAGTTGTGTCCGACTCTTTGTGACCCCATGAATTGCAGCATGCCAGGCCTCCCTAGTTCATCTATAATGTTATTCTTTTGACAGTATAATTTTGAATAGTAGCACAATAGTAAAATTATCTCAACAAAATAAAAATGAACGTAAATTCACACTTTGTAAAACTTTATGTGAACTTCAGCTGGTATGATCCCCAAAATTATGGTGAAAAAAAGAGTTGAAATCAGATCTCTATTCCAGAATAGCAGTAGAATAATACATCTAAGCTTTTAGAAGATCATTAGCCATTTTGAAATAAAAATATATCAGATACATAATGTATCAATGAAAATAAATGACTATTATTCCAAGCTTAGTGAAGCAAAACCAGCCCTATAAATGCTCCCATCCTCAGCCGTCACAGCCTTTCAATTATATGTCAAGAGAAAAGGTTAATTATAAGTTTAGTGTGCTTCACTTTTGTGTCTAATGCATCAGTGTTACACATGGAGAACACGAAGGAATTGGAACAATGAAACCGAGAGACAAATACTAGAAGATTGCTACTTCAGCAGGTTCTGTATGTGAAGAACTTCCTAAACACTGATGACCCACCACAGTGGAAAACACTGCTTCTCTATATAAGTTGTTTGTCCAACAAGCATTTACCGAGCGTTGACTTGGGTCCAGCCATACAGCGCTGTAAAAGGAATGAACACATATGACAATATTTCTGCCCCCTCAAAACTCACAACTCTGAGGTAGTGATCTCATGTACCTGAAGCTCTGTCCCTACCGTTCCTCAGGAAGACCATGACCCCAGCAGCTGTCAAAGTCATAAGGGGTTTCTTCTCACCAAAGAGTTTCTTGGTTTATTTCCCAAAAGAGCTATGCGCCTGTACGCAGTCAGTCATTCATGTCTGACTCTTCATGACCTCATGCACTGTAGCTCACCAGGCTCCTCTGTCTATAGAGTGTTGTGGGAAAGAATCCTGGAGTGAGTTACCATCTCCTACTCCAGGGGATCATCCCAACCCAGGGATAGAACCCAGCTCTTCTGCATTGGCAGGCAGATTCTTTACCACTGTGCCATTTTAGAGGCATTTAAAAATGCTGTAGCATTTTGTAAATTTAAAGCAACACACAATAACTTAAATATAGCCAAAGACCTTCAATATAACAGGATTATAATTTCATTTTATAATAAGAGAAGAATGACCTGTATCTCCATCTGCGAGCCATTCTAAGGTCACTCTGGTCTCAGAGTTGCCAGGGCTAAGGACTGGGAGCTGGCCCGCTAATCATCACACTTCATCAAGCTGTGCCTCTTTTCACAGCCATTTGTAAGGCCTCCTCAGGCAGCCATTGTGCTTTTTTGCATTTCTTTTCCATGGGGATGGTCTTGATTCCTGTCTCCTGTACAGTGTCACGAACCTCAGTCCATAGTACATCAGACACTCTCGCTATCAGATCTAGTCCTTTAAATCTATTTCTCACTTCCATAAGAGATTTCTCATTTATAATCATAAGGGATTTGATTTAGGTCATACCTGAATGGTCTAGTGGTTTTCCCTACTGTCTTCAATTTAAGTCTGAATTTGGCAGTAAGGAGTTCATGATCTGAGCCACAGTCAGCTCCTGGTCTTGTTTTTGTTGACTATATAGAGCTTCTCCATCTTTGGCTGCAAAGAATATAATCAATCTGATTTTGGTGTTGACCACCTGTTGATGTCCATGTGTAGAGCCTTTTTTTGTGTTGTTGGAAGAGGGTGTTTGCTATGACCAATGCATTTTCTTGGCAAAACTCTATTAGTCTTTACTCTGCTTCATTCCGTATTGGAGAAGACTCTTGAGAGTCCCTTGGACTGCAAGGAGATCCAACCAGTCCATTCTGAAAGAGATCAGCCCTGGGATTTCTTTGGAGTAACTGATGCTGAGGAGGGTGTTTGCTATGACCAATGCATTTTCTTGGCAAAACTCTATTAGTCTTTACTCTGCTTCATTCCGTATTGGAGAAGACTCTTGAGAGTCCCTTGGACTGCAAGGAGATCCAACCAGTCCATTCTGAAAGAGATCAGCCCTGGGATTTCTTTGGAGTAACTGATGCTGAGGAGGGTGTTTGCTATGACCAATGCATTTTCTTGGCAAAACTCTATTAGTCTTTACTCTGCTTCATTCCGTATTGGAGAAGACTCTTGAGAGTCCCTTGGACTGCAAGGAGATCCAACCAGTCCATTCTGAAAGAGATCAGCCCTGGGATTTCTTTGGAGTAACTGATGCTGAGGAGGGTGTTTGCTATGACCAATGCATTTTCTTGGCAAAACTCTATTAGTCTTTACTCTGCTTCATTCCGTATTGGAGAAGACTCTTGAGAGTCCCTTGGACTGCAAGGAGATCCAACCAGTCCATTCTGAAAGAGATCAGCCCTGGGATTTCTTTGGAGTAACTGATGCTGAGGAGGGTGTTTGCTATGACCAATGCATTTTCTTGGCAAAACTCTATTAGTCTTTACTCTGCTTCATTCCGTATTGGAGAAGACTCTTGAGAGTCCCTTGGACTGCAAGGAGATCCAACCAGTCCACTCTGAAAGAGATCAGCCCTGGGATTTCTTTGGAGTAACTGATGCTGAGGCTGAAACTCCAGTACTTTGGCCACCTCATGCGAAGAGTTGACTCATTGGAAAAGACTCTGATGCTGGGAGGGATTGGGGGCAGGCGGAGAAGGGGACAACAGAGGATGAGATGGCTGGACGGCATCACTGACTCAATGGACGTGAGTCTGAGTGAACTCTGGGAGTTGGTGATGGACAGGGAGGCCTGGCGTGCTGCGATTCATGGGGTTGCAAAGAGTCAGACACGACTGAGTGACTGAAGTGAACTGAACTGAAACTGTGCTGCTCTAGGGACATCAACTGGGTGCTGTGAGTAAGGGATCATTCATTTGATCTGCTGAAGTGTAGAAAAGTGAGAAAGTGAAAGTGTTAGTCGCTCAGTTGTGTCCAGCTCTTTGTGAGTCCATGGACGGTAGCCTGCCAGTCTCCTCTGTCCATGGAATTCTCCACGCAAGAATTCTGGAGTGGGTAGCCATTCTTTTCTCCAGGAGATCTTCCTGACCCAAGGATCAAACCGATGTCTCCTGCATTGCAGGCAGATTCTTCACTCTCTGAACCACCAGGGAAGCTGCAGATTTACTCTTAAGTGTACACTCTGTGATTGTGCCTCACTCAAGGAACCTTTGCTTTTGCAATGGGGTGGAGGGCGGGAAGGGGGAAGAGAGTATGTGCCTCCAAATGCAAATATTTCACCAAGCATTTGACTGCTTTTCATTGTTGATGCAAAATAACATTTGCATTAAGGCAGCACAGGGTACCTCTAATGAAGCTCAATGGCATCCAAGTAACACACAAGGTCCTTAGTTGTCCACTCACCTGCTTATTCTTTGTAAGGTGAATCTGCTGTCTAAAATAATTTGGCTGTGCAATATTTTTTAAATATGCCATTTCTAGTCTTCACAAACATATAAAATGCACTTTATAATTTTTATTAAGAGACCTGGGTTTGATCCCTGGGTTGGGAAGATCCCCTGGAGGAGGGCATGGCAATCCACTCCAGTATTCTTGCCTGGAGAATCCCCATGGACAGAGGAGCCTGTCAGGCTACAGTCCATGCAGTCACTAAGATTCGGACATGACTGAGCGACTAAATGGAATTGTCTAATATTTGATAATTATTAAATTCTGATTTGTCCTTTTGAAGAAATATTATGTAGCCATATTATGAATATTATGTAAAAACAAAGGAAAAGTTTTAGAAGAATGACAGCATGGCTTACTGATTAAAACAGTGGGCATCTGAACCAGATTGAGTACATTTTTAAAACACCTGCTTTTTAACAGCTAAATATCTTGATAACCTTTTTGATTCCCAGCTTTCTTAGTTGAGGAAAAATAGAATTGACTTAAAGCTTTCCTGAGAATCAAAAGGATAATGTTTCATCTATTCTAAGGAGAATATTTTTCACACATCTCTGATGTTGGACTGTGACTTACAGTTGAAGGTGTCTTACAACCACAGAGTTGCTGTTGCTTACACATGTGAGCCAGGCCATCAGTCTTCATGTGCTTGTCACATCAGCTGAACTACATACATTGTAGTAGCACACAATTTGAATTTAATTGCCATTTTAAGTCCCTTATAATCACACTACGATCAACATGGAAATGAAAGTTATTGTGGAGGGTGGTCCTAAGATGGTGGAGGAATAGGACGGGAAGACCACTTTCTCCCTCACAAATTCATCAAAAGAATATTTCAACACTGAGTAAACTTCACAGAACAACTTCTGGATGCCGGCAGAGAACATCAGGCACCCAGAAAAGCAGATCATTGTCTTCAAAAACAGGAGGAAAAAATATAAAAGACGGAAAAAGAGACAGAAGAGGTAGGGAGGGAGCTCCGTCCCGGGAAGGGAGTCTTAAAAAGAGAGGAGTTTCTCGAAACACCGGGAAACACTCTCACTGCCGAGTCTGTGGCGAGCCTTGGAAGCACAGAGGGCAACATAACAGGGAGGAAAAATAAATAAATAATTAAAAGCAACAGATTATGAGCCCAACCGTAACTCCCCCAGCGGAGAAGCAGTGCAGACGCCTGCATCCGCCACTAGCAAGTGGGGGCTGGGCAGGGAGGCGCAGGCTGCAGTGCTTTTTAAGAATCGTGCCGGAATGCCCTGAGTGTAACCAGAGCGAACTAACTTGGGCTAGCAAACCAGACTGTGGGATAGCTACCACGCGAAAAGCTCTAACATAAGACACCATCAGAAGCACACAACATACTGCATTTGTTTTGCAAAACAAATGCAGTAATGTAATTTAAAAAATAAATAAATTAAAAAAAAATAAATTAATTAAAAAAAAAATAAAAAAATAAAAATAAAATAAAAAAAAAATAAAATAAAATAAAATCATTTTTACTATTCTGAATATTACTTAGAAGAATCATATACCGAGCCCCATTATGGAGAGTGAAAGATACATCATCTAAAATGAATATGGATTTTAATTATATGTATCTTTAGAATTATTGCATATTTATGTTATATGTGAAGCCAGCTGAGCCTCTGTGAGAAAACTACCACCTCTGCCAATTGTCCCCTTTGTTCACACAAGAAAGCATTCTCATCATTTGGATCCCTATAGAAACATAAGAAGAGGATAGCAATAGTTATACCATTTCTTTAATTTTTTTTTTGAATAAAAGCAAAAACTTCTTTTGTGGGAAAATTAAAAAAAAAAAAAAAAGCACACAACAAAGGGCGGAACAGAACTGGCCGACTGCAGACCGTCCCCCTCCAGTGACAGGCAGCCAGAGCCGGAAGGGCCAGAAGGGGGCAATCGCAGCCCCAGAAAAACTTCCCAACTGCAAGCAAGCTTCTTTGCTAAGACTTCTTGGGGTTCTGGACAGTCACCATCTGCCTAAGAAGGGGCGTCAGTTGTACACCCAGAAAACTGTGCAGCAGGGACAGGAAAGGTGATAAGTTGCAACGACCGTGCTCACCAAACACCCGAGCTGCTCAGACCTGGGAAGGGCACAAAACGGAGGCCCAACTGAGTCTGTACCTCTGAGGACTACCTGAGTGCCTGAGCCTGAGCGGCTTAGATCAGGGAGGTGCATGCAGCCCAGGGCTAGCCTCAGACAGTTCCAGCAGAGCAACCTAGAGCCTGAGCGGTGTGCGCTGTGAGCGGGGGCAGGCCCAGCGTGGCTGAGACACTATGAGCACACGCCAGTGTTATTTGTTTGCAGCATCCCTCCCTCCCCACAGCACAACTGAACAAGTGAGCCTAAAAAAAAAGTGTCCACCACTGTCCCCCTTGTGTCAGGGCAGAAAACAGACACTGAAGAGACCAGCAAACAGAAGAAGCTAAAACAGAGGGAACCGCCTTGGAAGTATAGATCTTAAGAAACATAAGCCAGACCAAGGAACTATCCAAAACTGAACTGACCTCACACTGCCCACAACACCAGAGAAAGTCCCAGATATACCTTTACTATTTTTATGATCATTCTTTTCTTTTCTTTTGTTATTTTTTCTTCTTTTTTTTTTAACATTTTTTAATTTTTAAGTTCTTAAAGCAAACACCATATATATATATATTTGTGGTTGTTGGGTTTTTTAAATAATTCTTGTGATTTTTTTTTTTCTTTCTTCTTCTTTTCTTTAATATTGTATTTTTGAAAATCCAACCTCTACTCTAGATTTTTAATCTTTGCTTTTTGGTATTTGTTATCAATTCTGTACCTTTAAAAACCCGATCTTCAGTACCCATTTTTACTTGAGAGCGAGTTTACTGGCTTGACCGCTCTCTCCCCCTTTGGACTCTCCTTTTTCTCCACCAGGTTGCCCTGTCTCCTCCCTCCCCCTTCTCTTCTGTACCCAACTCTGTGAAGCTCTCTGTGTGTTCCAGATGGTGGAGAACACTCAGGGAACGGGTTACTGGCTGGATCGATCTCTCTCCTTTTGATTTCCCCCTGTATCCCCCTGGCCACCTCTGTCTCCTTCCTCCCTCTTCTCTTCTCTGTGTAACTCTGTGAACACCTCTGAGCAGTCCAGACTGGAGGCACATAAGGAGGTGATTCCTGGCTGGCTTGCCCTCTCCTCTTCTGATCCCACCTCATCTCATTCAGGTCACCTCTAACTCCCTCCTCCCTCTTCTCTTCTCCATGTAACTCAGTGAACCTCTAAGGGAGACCCTCAATGTGGAGAAACCTTTCATCTCTAACCTAGATGTTTTACCATCAGTGCTGTATATATGGAGAAGTCTTGAGGCTATTGTAAAAATAAAACTGAAAACCAGAAGCAGGAGGCTTAAGTCCAAATCCTGAGAACACCAGAGAACTCCTGACTCCAGGGAACATTAATTGACAGGAGCTCATCAAATGCCTCCATACCTACACTGAAACCAAGCACCACCCAAGGGCCAACAAGTTCCAGAGCAAGACATACCATGCAGATTCTCCAGCAACACAGGAACACACCCCTGAGCTTCAATATACAGGCAGCTCAAGTTACTCCAAAACCACTGACATCTCATAACTCATTACTGGACACTTCATTGCACTCCAGAGAGAAGAAATCCAACTCCAGCAACCAGAACTCCAACACAAGCTTCCCTAACCAAGAAACCTTGACAAGCCACTGATATAACCCCATCCACAGTGAGGAAACTCCATAATAAAGAGAACACCACAAACTGCCAGAATACAGAAAGGCCACCCCAAACGCAGTAATATAACAAAGATGAAGAGACAGAGGAATACCCAGCAGGTAAAGGAACAGGAGAAATGCCCACCAAACCAAACAAAAGAGGAAGAGATAGGGAATCTACCTGATAAAGAATTCCAAATAATGATAGTGAAAATGATTCAAAATCTTGAAATCAAAATGGAATCACAGATAAATAGTCTGGAGACAAGGATTGAAAAGATGAAAGAAAGGTTTAACAAGAATAAAAAAAAGAGTCAGTATATAATGAATAATGCAATAAATGAGATCAGAAACACTCTGGAGGCAACAAATAGTGAAATAACGGAGGCAGAAGATAGGATTAGTGAAATAGAAGATAGAATGGTAGAAATAAATGAATCAGAGAGGAAAAAAGGAAAATGAATTAAAAGAAATGAGGACAATCTCAGAGACCTCCAGGACAATATGAAACACTCCAATATTCGAATTATAGGAGTCCCAGAAGAAGACAAAAAGAAAAACCATGAGAAAATACTTGAGGAGATAATAGTTGAAAACTTTCCTAAAATGGGGAAGGAAATAATCACCCAAGTCCAAGAAACTCAGAGAGTCCCAAACAGGATGAACCCAAGGCGACAAACCCCAAGACATATATTAATCAAATTAACAAAGACCAAACACAAAGAACAAATATTAAAAGCAGCAAGGGAAAAACAACAAAGAACACACAAGGGGATTCCCATAAGAATAACTGCAGATCTTTCAATAGAGACTCTTCAGGCCAGGAGGGAATGGCAAGACATACTTAAAGTGATGAAAGAAAATAACCTACAGCCCAAATTACTGTACCCAGCAAGGATCTCATTCAAATATGAAGGAGAAATCAAAAGTGTTACAGACAAGCAAAAGCTGACAGAATTCAGCACCACCAAACCAGCTCTCCAACAAATGCTAAAGGATATTCTCTAGACAGGAAACACAAAAAGGGTGTATAAACCCGAACCCAAAACAATAAAGTAAATGGCAATGGGATCATACTTATCAATAATTACTTTCAACATAAATGGGTTGAATGCCCCAACCAAAAGACAAAGACTGGATGAATGGATACAAAAATAAGACCCCTATATATGCTGTCTACAAGAGACTCACCTCAAAATAAGGGACACACACAGACTGAAAGTGAAGGGCTGGAAAAAGATATTCCATGCAAATAGAGACCAAAAGAGAGCAGGAGTAGCTACACTCATATCAGATAAAATAGACTTTAAAACAAAGGCTGTGAAAAGAGACAAAGAAGGCCACTACATAACGATCAACGGATCAATCCAAGAAGAAGATATAACAATTATAAATATATATGCACCCAACATAGGAGCACCGCAATATGTAAGACAAATGCTAACAAGCATGAAAGGGGAAATTAATAATAACACAATAATAGTGGGAGACTTTAATACCCCACTCACACCTGTGGACAGATCAACTAAACAGAAAATTAACAAAGAAACAAACTTTAAATGATACAATAGACCAATTGGACCTAATTGATATCTATAGGACATTTCACCCTAAAACAATGAATTTCACCTTTTTCTCAAGTGCACACGGAACCTTTTCCAGGATAGATCACATTCTGGGTCATAAATCTAACCTTGATAAATTCAAAAAAATCGAAATTATTCCAAGCATCTTCTCTGACCATAATGCACTAAGGTTAGATCTCAATTATAGGAGAAAAACTATTAAAAATTCCAACATTTGGAGGCTGAACAACACCCTTCTGAATAATCAACAAATCACAGAAGAAATCAAAAAAGAAATCAAAATATGCATCGAAACGAATGAAAATGAAAACACAACTACACAGAACCTTTGGGACACTATAAAAGCAGTCCTAAGAGGAAAGTTCATAGCAATACAGGCATACCTCAAGAAACAAGAAAAAAGTCAAATAAATAACCTAACTCTACACCTAAAGCAACTAGAAAAGGAAGAAATAGAGAACCCCAGAGTTAGTAGAAGGAAAGAAATCTTAAAAATTAGGGCAGAAATAAATGCAAAAGAAACAAAAGAGACCATAGCAAAAATCAACAAAGCAAAAAGCTGGTTCTTTGAAAGGATAAATAAAATTGACAAACCATTAGCCAGACTCATCAAGAAACAAAGAGAAAAAAATCAAATCAACAAAATTAGAAATGAAAATGGAGAGATCACGACAGACAACTCAGAAATACAAAGAATCATAAGAGACTACTATCAGCAACTATATGCCAATAAAATGGACAACTTGGAAGAGATGGACAAATTCTTAGAAAAGTACAACTTTCCAAAACTCAACCAGGAAGAAATAGAAAATCTTAACAGACCCATCACAAGCATGGAAATTGAAACTGTAATCAGAAATCTTCCAGCAAACAAAAGCCCAGGTCCAGACGGCTTCACAGCTGAATTCTACCAAAAATTTCGAGAAGAGCTAACACCTATCTTACTGAAACTATTCCAGAAAATTGCAGAGGAAGGTAAACTTCCAAACTCATTCTATGAGGCCACCATCACCCTAATACCAAAACCTGACAAAGACACCACAAAAAAAGAAAACTACAGGCCAATATCACTGATGAACATAGATGCAAAAATCCTCAACAAAATTCTAGCAATCAGAATCCAAGAGCACATTAAAAAGATCATATACCATGACCAAGTGGGCTTTATCCCAGGGATGCAAGGATTCTTCAATATCCGCAAATCAATCAATGTGATTCACCACATTAACAAATTGAAAAATAAAAGCCATATGATTATCTCAATAGATGCAGAGAAGACATTTGACAAAATGCAACATCCATTTATGATAAAAACTCTCCAGAAAGCAGGAATAGAAGGAACGTACCTCAACATAATAAAAGCTATATATGACAAACCCACAGCAAACATCCTCAATGGTGAAAAATTAAAAGCATTTCCCCTAAAGTCAGGAACAAGACAAGGGTGCCCACTTTCACCACTACTATTCAACATAGTTCTGGAAGTTTTGGCCACAGCAATCAGAGTAGAAAAAGAAATAAAAGGAATCCAAATTGGAAAAGAAGAAGTAAAACTCCCACTGTTTGAAGATGACATGATCCTCTACATTGAAAACACTAAAGACTCCACCAGAAAATTATTAGAACTAATCAGGGCTTCCCTGGTGGCTCAGAGGTTAAAGCGTCTGTCTCCAATGTGGGAGACCCAGGTTCGATCCCTGGGTTGGGAAGATCCCCTGGAGAAGGAAATGGCAATCCACTCCAGTATTCTTGCCTGGAGAATCCCATGGATGGAGAAGCCTAGTAGATTACAGTCCACGGGGTCGCAAAGAGTCGGACATGACTGAGCGACTTCACCACCACCACCAATCAATGAATATAGTAAAGTTGCAGGATATAAAATCAACACACAGAAATCTCTTGCATTCCTATATGCTAATAATGAGAAAGTAGAAAAAGAAATTAAGGAAACAATTCCATTCACTATTGCAATGAAAAGAATAAAATACTTGGGAATATATCTACCCAAAGACCTATATATTGAAAACTATAAAAAAATGATGAAAGAAATCAAAGAGGACACTAATAGATGGAGAAATATACCATGTTCATAGATTGAAAGAATCAATATAGTGAAAATGAGTATACTACCCAAAGCAATCTACAGATTCAATGCAATCCCTATCAAGCTACCAGTGGTATTTTTCACAGAGCTAGAACAAATAATTTCACAGTTTGTATAGAAATACAAAAAACCTCGAATAGCCAAAGCAATCTTGAGAAAGAAGAATGGAACTGGATGAATCAACTTGCCTGACTTCAGGCTCTACTACAAAGCTACAGTCATCAAGACAGTATGGTACTGGCACAAAGACAGAAATATAGATCAATGGAACAAAATAGAAAGCCCAGAGATAAACCCACACACCTATGGACACCTTATCTTCGACAAAGGAGGCAAGACTATACAATGGAGTAAAGACAGTCTCTTTAACAGGTGGTGCTGGGAAAACTGGTCAACCACTTGTAAAAGAATGAAACTAGACCTCTTTCTAACACCATACACAAAAATAAACTCAAAATGGATTAAAGATCTAAACATAAGACCAGAAACTATAAAACTCCTAGAGGAGAACATGGGCAAAACACTCTCCGACATAAATCACAGCAGGATCCTCTATGATCCACCTCCCAGAATACTGGAAATAAAAGCAAAAATAAACAAATGGGATCTAATTAAAATTAAAAGCTTCTGCACAACAAAGGAAACTATAAGCAAGGCGAAAAGACAGACTTCGGAATGGGAGAAAACAATAGCAACTGACAAACAACTAATCTTAAAAATGTACAAGCAACTTATGCAGCTCAATTCCAGAAAAATAAATGACCTAATCAAAAAATGGGCCAAAGAACTAAATAGACATTTCTCCAAAGAAGACATACAGATGGCTAACAAACACATGAAAAGATGCTCAACATCATTATCAGAGAAGTGAAGACCACAATGAGGTACCATTTCACACCAGACAGAATGGCTGCAATCCAAAAGTCTACAAGCAATAAATGCTGGAGAGGGTGTGGAAAAAAGGGAACCCTCTTACACTGTTGGTGGGAATGCAAACTAGTACAGCCACTATGGAGAACAGTGTGGAGAATCCTTAAAAAACTGGAAATAGAACTGCCTTATGACCCAGCAATCCCACTGCTGGGCATACACACCAAGGAAGCCAGAATTGAAAGAGACACATGTACCCCAATGTTCATCACAGCACTGTTTATAATAGCCAGGACATGGACGCAACCTAGATGTCCATCAGCAGACAAATGGATAAGAAAGCTGTGGTACATATATACACAATGGAGTATTACTCAGCCATTAAAAAGAATACATTTGAAGCAGTTCTAATGAGGTGGATGAACCCGAAGACTATTATACAGAGTGAAGTAAGCCAGAAAGAAAAACACCAAAACAGTGTACTGACACATATATATGGAATTTAGAAAGAGATAGCAAAAGAGACACAGATGTAAAGAACAGATTTTGGACTCTGGGAGATGGAGAGGGTGGGATGATTTGGGAGAATGGCATTGAAACATGTATACTATCATATAAGAAGCGAATCACTAGCCTAGGTTTGATACAGGATACAGGATGCTTGGGGCTGCTGCACTGGGATGACCCAGAGAGATGATATGGGGAGGGTCGTGGGAGGGGGGTTCAGGGTTGAGAACTCATGTACACCTGTGGTGGATTCATGTCAATGTATGGCAAAACCAATACAGTATTGTAAATTAAAAAATAAATAAATAAAATTAAGTAGACTAAAAAAAAAAGAAAGAAAGTTATTGTGTATGGACAATGCATACTAATAGAGCAGGAGGACTTACATGTGATACTAGCAAACAAATATTTGTCCCTAAAGGAAATCAGCCTGAATATTCACCGGAAGGACTGATGCTGAAGCTGAAGCTCCAACACTTTGGCCACCTGATGCGAAGAGCTGATTCACTGGAAAAGACCCTGATGCTGGGAAAGACTGAAGGCAGGAGAAGGGGACGACAGAGGATGAGATGGCTAGATGGCATCACTGACTTGATGGACATGTGTTTGAGCGAGCTCTGGGGTTAGTGATGGACAGGGAACCCTGGCATACTGCGGTCCATGGGGTCACAAAGAGTTGGGCATGACTGAGTGACTGAACTGAACTGAAAGGAAAGATTGCAATTCCACACAGCCATGCAATGCAGCCTTGAAGAGGAGGCTGCGTCATGTTTTGTCGCTGTGGGATGAGCTTGTCATATACCAACCAGTGCCACAGAGAGCAAGAGAAACCATGAAATAACTTGAAATTGATGAAAAGAATCTCAAAGTAATGAGAGGGTGGTCTGACCAACTCATGCCTTCTGCAGAACGATCACTGGAATGGTAGACGCAGTGTGTCAGAAACGCCCTATTGCCTTTAGATAGAAGCTGCCTAACTTCCCGAGACACCTGGCTCAAGTGAAGGGGAGGTCCCTGTGTTGTCTGTGTAATAATTTAGCAGGCAGTTTTTTTTTAAGTTCTTTCTTCATAATGTATAAGGTAATGATTCATCTTAAATCAGTAACACTTTGATTCCAATGAAATATGATATGAGGAAATTTCTAATCATATGAAAAGTATTTATTTCCTGAGTTACATATGATAAGAAAAACAAAATCAAAACAAAAAACAAGCAAACAAAAATAAAACCAGACTATAAACTAGTATGTGTGTATATTTTGCTGCAAAAATTTAATAAAGGTGGATTTAGAGAAAGTGTACACCTAAAAACCTATAATAATAGGTTGGCAGGTTAATTAGTATTTTTTTTCTTTCTGTTTAAAATCTGTTACAAAACTTGCCACTTCCTTATAATTAAAAAACACTTTTAATCGAAAAGAAATGTATTTAATGAACATAGCAGAAATTTTAAGAAGTCAACAGGTTAAGGGGTGTATATAAAACAATTACAAAGCCCTTTCTGATCCCAGACCCCACTTTTGTCTTCCCAGAAGCAATTACTGATTCCATTTCCTTATATGAACTTCTTGAATTTTCCTATGTATGAACAAACATATATGTATATGGGGTAAAATATTAATAAACAGAAATTACATAGAGTTGGAGACCAGAATGGGGAGCTCTCTTGCCCTGTGAGGTAACAGAGTTCAAAAGGAAGCAGACGCTTCTTTGCTGGCAGGGACTCAGCCAATGAAAAGCCGTGGCCTCTGTGTCACTACAGCCTCCCAACTTCCTCTCCCCCTCTGTAAAAAGCTTCTTTTCCCCTGCCAGATGGTGGCTTGCCGTGATTGCAGACACCCCAACTGTGATTCTCTCTGACCCCAAATAAGCCCATCCTTGCTGGAGAAATATATGGCTACTTATTTCAGGTCAACAATATAATTAAATATACACACATGTAGTTTTTACATGAATGAAAATATACTTTATATACTATTCTTGACTTTTATTTTTTAGTCTAGTGCTATAACCTGAATATTGTTCTACAGCCCAGAGAGACTTTAATTCTTCTTGACATCCATATCATATTTTTATCTGTCAGGATTCAGTGCATGAAACAGAAATCAATCCAAGTACTTCAGATAGGAAAGGATTTAAATATGGTACTTACACAGTTGTAGGCTGGTTCAAGCAACAGAAGACACCAATGTGCTACCAAATACCAGTTTCAAGGGCAGAGGTCGGCCGACTGCTGATTTTTTTTACTGCTAGAGCCCACAGCAGCCTCAGATCCCCCTGAGGCTGGTGACCAGGCTCTGACTGCTGCATCTGGCTGTGGCCTCTGGATAATGACAAGGCTGATAACTAGACTTTGGAATGTTGAGACTGGCTGCAAACACTAATGAGCTGGCAGCTCATCACAAGGGAGGCCTCCCTCTAACTCCCAGCTTCCAAATCTTACACACACACACTGCTTGGCGGAAGCAAAGTCTCATCGAGAACCCTAGCCGCAAGAGAGTTTGAGAAAAGTAATTTCTTCTTCTGGAAAAGAACGGATGCTAAATGCTAATTGACCATAAACCGCAGAGTAACCGGTAGCCACCACTGTAAATTACTCAGTCAGTCCTCAGCTGTGTGTGCCCTGCGTATGATACGCAGGGTTCTCAGAGCATTCTGCTATCACAAACAAGGCACCAACACGTGTCAATCTAAATATGTCTTTGAGCACCTTTGAAATTCTAAGAATAAATTTCAAGAATTTAATTCTAAATTCTGCAGTAAATTCTAAGAATTAAAATAGGAGGGGCTACCTTTGGTTTGTTGATTAAAAAAAAAAAACTAATAGTCAATCTAAGAAAGAAATTGAAATTTTCATTCAAGACAAATTGAAGATTATAACCTGGGAACAGCCACTCAGAAAGCTCTAAGAACTGTTCTGCTAGTTCAAGGTCAAAGCACACGTATACATGAATTTTTGAGACAGAAGGCTATACACTAAATGACGTATTATCAACATTTGGCACAATCCTGATCTAAGTGTACAAACCTAGTAGAGGGTCATGTGTTGCTGTGAATCCTTCCAAGATTAAGCAGAAAGGTTCTCTCCTAAGGAATTACCTTGTTGATGCTAGGAGAATGTTGCTCTTAATGGGTGAGCAGCTATTTCTGTGGACGGGTAGGTTTGGTCAGTAAATAATGAGGTTACACATCGTACTGTAGAAGGGAGAGAGGAGATCAAAGGGCAGGGGAAATTTTCTTGTTTAAATTTTCCTTGCCTTAGACTACAAACTTTTATTTCATCAATAAAAATTGATGAAAAAATTGTACACATCTCTACATGGTGAGATGGGAAAAAACTCATTCCACACTGCCTGAAATACAAACGACATTAGTAGCTCAATTGTGACCCCCAAAATAGATTAAATTATTTTTAAAAATGCTACTCGTGTGACATTTTAATCATACAGGAGAGCATCCCACAGCTCCACTTGTTCTCCTAGCTCTGTGATACGAATGAAGCCCCGTCATTCCCCCGGCTTAAGGCCTGCAGTGGAGCTGGGTTTCCAGGTTCCTGCTTCTCGCCAGATCTCCAGCCCCGCGACCTCACGGTGTTTACCCGCCCTGCCCTGAGGGCAGCACAGGCTTGGGTGTGGCTGACCAGCCCGCACCGGGGAGGGAGGCCCGGGGTCCCTAGCGTTGCGTTCTGACCGCCGACACCACGCCCAGGCAGAGGTACTAACGGCGACCAGCATTCTTGGAGTGCTTGCCCGAGACCACGTTCCTCCTTTCAGGTCCTAGGCTGATCCTTACAGGAGTAGGAGAACTTGCCGAAGGTCAGAGGCCGCCCTTGCCGCCCTCCTAGGGTGTGAATTGGCTCTGTGGTTCGTGACTAAGCAGGAATCCTGACATACGAGTCTGGCAGAGGCAAAGGGACTAATATTCGGTGCAGCCAAACAAGATGTAGAATCCCAGTCTCAGGAAAACCCACAAAGGTGTACAGCTGCAGACTCCACCTCATACCAGCGGTTCTTATTACGATGATGAGCAAGAAAATGACTGCAAATTAAAATAAACCTACTACTGGAAAAGCGATGCATAGTGCGTGTATATATTCATGTAGTCCATCAGCCAGCGATTCCTTCTTTAACAGATTCCTTCTTTCTGCTATTTACAGAATGCCGGAGGTCTGTGCGGCCAAGAAAATAAGGCAAGGTACAGCTGCCTTATGCTCTCAAGGAATTTACAATCACTTTGGTGATTAGAATATATAAATACACACCAAACACTGGAGTAACAAGTGGAGTTCAAGACAACACAGTATCTTTGTAGTGGCCTTAAGAAATTTTAAAAAATTTACACTTTAAGTTTATATTTTAAATATAATTTGTTCCACGGGATTTTCCAGGCA
This sequence comes from Litocranius walleri, assembly GCA_006410535.1. Taxonomy (NCBI): domain Eukaryota; kingdom Metazoa; phylum Chordata; class Mammalia; order Artiodactyla; family Bovidae; genus Litocranius; species Litocranius walleri. The sequence goes on along the minus strand of SJYG01000279.1, from coordinate 578,773 downwards.
AGAGTACTGGAGTGGGTTGCCATTTCCTTCTCCAGGGTCGTATCATACAGTCCTATCAAAATCACAACTGTAATTTTATTAACCTACTATTGTGGGTTATAGGAAAGGGAAAAAAAAAAAAACTCTTAAAGGGCCCTAACAGTGAATATGTCAAGGTTTTTCAGCACAGTTACAGGAACTTTAACGATCTATCATTATGTGCTCCATTCAATTTTCAATTCCATGAAAATTACAGGTACTTTTGGAGGGGTGCTGGAAATTCTTATTTACTTATTTTATTGAAGTATCATTGATTTACAATATTGTGTTAATTTCAGGTATATAGCAAAGTGATTCAGCCAGATATAGATATATATACACATTTTTGGATTATTTTCCATTATATATTTATTACAAGATATTGAATACAGTTCCCTGTGTTAGTAAATCCTTGTTGCTTATCTATCTTATGTATAGTAGTTTGTATCTGTTAATCTTACACTTGTAATTTCCTCCTCCACCCTCCCCTTTCCCTTCGGTAACTATAGGCTTGTTTTCTATGTCTGTGAGTCTGTTTCTGTTTGTATATACGTTTGTATTAATGTTTAGACTCACATATAAATGGTATCATATTTGCCTTTGTCCAGCTTACTTCACTTAGCATGATATCCTCTATGTCCGTCGGTGTTGCTGCAAATGGCAGTATCTTATTATCCCTTTTTATGACTGAGTAATATTCCATTCTGTATGTGCCACATCCTCTTTATCCATTCCTCTATTGATGGGCATTTAGTTTGTTACATGTCTTGGCTACTGTGAATGGTGCTTCTATGAACACTGTGGTGCAGGTATGTTTTCAAATTTGAGTTTTCTTCATCTTTTCCTGATAAATACCCAGGAGTGGGATTGCTGGATTATATGGTTAATTTCTAGTTTTTTAAGGAACCTTCATTCTGTTCTGCATAGTGACAGTACCAATTTCCATTCCTACCAACAGTGTAGGAGGGTTCACTTTTCTCCACCATCTCTGGTGTTTATTATTTGTGGACTTTTTGGTGACGGCCATTCTGACTGGAGTAAGGTGATAGATTCTTCACTGTGGTTTTGATTTGCATTTCTCTACTTATTAGCAATGTTGAGAGGTTTTTCACGTGTCTATTGGCTATCTGTATGTCTTCTTAGGAGAAATGTCTGTTGAGGTCTTCTGCCAGTTTTTGATCGGGTTGTTTTTTCTATATTAAGTTGTGTGAGCTGTTTATGTAGTTTGGATTATTGTTGTTGAGTCACTCGGTGGTGTCTGACTCTTTACTACCCCTTGAACAGCAGCACACCAGGCTTCAGGCTTCCCTGTCCTTCACTATCTCCTGGAGCTTGCTCAGACTCATGTCTATTGAGTCAGTGATGCCATCCAACCATCTCATCCTCGGTCGTCCCCTTCTCCTCCTGCCCTCAATCTTTTCCTGCATCAGGGTCTTTTCTGATGAGTCAGCTTTTTGCATCAGGTGGCCAAAGTATTGGAGCTTCAGCTTCAGCATCAGTCCTTCCAGTTTTGGATATTAACTCCTTATCAGTTAGATTGTTTACAAATATTCTCTTCCATTCCACAGGTTGCCTTTTTGCCAGGTTGTTTATGGTTTCCTTTGCTGTGAAAAATCTTCTAAGTTTAATTGGGTCCCCTTGTTTAGTTTTTCTTTTCTTTCCTTGGGATACTGGTCCAAGAAAGTATTGCTATGATATATGTCAGAGAACATTTTGCCTATGTTCTCTTCCAGGAGTTTTATGGTGTCCTGTCTTATATTTAGGACTTTAAGCCATTTTGAGTTTATTTTTGTGTATGGTGTGGAGTGTTCTAACTTCAGTGACTTACATGTAGCTTCCAGCGTTCCCAGCATCACTCGCTGGAGACACTGGTGTTTCTCTGTTGTATACTCTTGTCTCCTTTGTTGAAGACTATTGACCATAAACATGTAGGTTAATTTCTGGACTCTATTCTGTCCTGTGACCCAATGGCTGTTTTCATGTCAATACCACTCTGTTCTGATTACTGCACCTCTTAGTATTGTCTGGACTCTGGGGGCTTATGCCTTCAAATTTGTTCTTTTTCCTCATGATTGCTTTGGCAATTCTGCATCTTTTGTGGTTCCATATACATTTTAGGATTATTTGATCTAGTTCTGTGAAAAATATCATGAATATTTTGATATGCTGCTGCTACTGCTTCTGCTAAGTCGCTTCAGTCGTGTCTGACCCTGTGTGACCCCAGAGATGGCAGCCCACCAGGCTCCACCATCCCTGGGATTCTTCAGGCAAGAACACTGGAGTGAGTTTTCATTTCCTTCTCCAATGCATGAAAGTAAAAAGTGAAAGAAGTTGCTCAGTCGTGTCCGACTCTTAGCGACCTCATGGACTGCAGCCTACCAGGCTCCTCCATCCATGGGATTTTCCAGGCAAGAGTACTGGAGTGGGGTGCCATTGCCTTCTCCTGAATATTTTGATATAGATTGCATTAAATCTATAGATTGCTTTGGGTAGTATGGCCATTTGAATAATATTTTCTTCTAATCCAAGAGCAGGAAACTACATGTATTTTTAATCCTAGTTCTAATTTCTACCAAAGTCAATGATTTTGTTGAGATGTATTAGTAAAAACTTCCCATAGAAATCATTAAAAAACAAACAAACAAACCCTGTCCCCTGTGAATAAACCCAAAGAGTAGCAAATAGTCCCTCTCTCATCAGCTAAGGTGCTTGGGGAGGGAAGGTGTGTGTACAGCCAGTCTTGGCCAGCTGGATGAGCTTTTGTGGGTGAGGGTCAGGGCATAGCCTGAGATGATACTTCATGGCAACCAGCACTCATGCCATCCTGCCAGAGGGGGAGCCTGGGAGAACGGCATGAGCACCTATCCAACGCTCACAGACTGTTACTGGGATGCAGTCTTGACTGTGGGTTGGCCCCGTTGGCTCCTGTCCACTGTTTAGTTCACATTCCAGCTCAATGGACTGGCTCCCCAGTAACCTGACAGTAAGTCCATTCTGTTTGTCTAAATTAGATGGACTCAGTAGTTGCTTTTGCCATCAGGAATACAGAGGAGTCAGAGCCTAGGGAACTTGGGCTGGGGCTTGAGCGTGGTGAGTGTGTACATGGCGGGTAGTGGGTGCTGCTGAAAGAAAACGCTGGGGCCTCTGTTATCGACACCAGTGGCAAGAACACTTCAGCCTGCTGCTTACTTAAAAAGCAAGAGGCAGCTTGGGCCCCTACTTTCGCTGCCTGCCGTGTGACCTTTTAAAGCCTAAGTTTATCAATCACCCTTTATAGTGAGGAGGACAAAGAACCTGTGAGCGCCCTTCCTACATGAAGACTCTTTGGGCAGTCTAGGCATCCAAGGTTGTGGCTTTCAAAATGCATTTATTCTTTGTTCAATAAATACCCATAGGCCATATGTTTCTAGTAACAAAACAAGAAGTTATTAAACTAAGTAACCATAACTAATACTTACTGAATATCTATTAGGCACTATATTATACTATATTATTAAATACTGTATTGTATGTACAGTCTTCCCAGGTGACTCACTGGCTAAAGAATCCGCCTGCCAATGCAGGATTTGATCCCTGGATCAGGGAGATATCCTGGAGATGAAAATGGCAACTCACTCCAGTATTCTTGCCTGGGAACCCCGCGGACAGAGGAGCCTGGGGGGCTAGAGTCCGCGGGGTCACAGTGAGTCAGACGTGACAGAGGGGGAGAGTGCGTGCATCGTGTGCATGGGGAGGCCTCATTGTACTGTGTTTCACTTTACTGCATTTTGCAGACCCTGCATCTTGTACAGATAGAAGGTTCTGGCAACACCGGTTTGAGGAAGTCCATTTTTTCAATAACATCTACTCATTTTGTTTTTTTGTGTGTGTCCCATTTTGGTAATTCTCGCAATATTTCAAAGTTTTTTGTTATTATTATATTTGTTATGGTGACTTGTAATCTGTGATCTTCAATGTCACTGTTGTGATTGCTCTGGGGCACCACAAACCGCAGCCGCACACAACAGTAAACTTAGCTTTAAATGGTGTGTGTATTCTGACTTCTCCACTGACAGGCTGTTTCTGCATCTCTCACCTTCTCCTTGGGCCTCCCTATTCCTTAAGACACAGTAAGTTGAAATTAGGCTAATTCCAGTGGTCACGTATGGATGTGAGAGTTGGACTGTGAAGAAAGGTAAGCGCCGAAGAATTGATGCTTTTGAACTGTGGTGTTGGAGAAGACTCTTGAGAGTCTCTTGGACTGCAAGGAGATCCAACCAGTCCATCCTAAAGGAGACCAGGCCTGGGTGTTCATTGGAGGGACTGATGCTGAAGCTGAAACTCCAATACTTTGGTCACCTCATGTGAAGAGAGCTGACTCATTGGAAAAGACCTTGATGCTGGGAGGGATTGGGGGCAGGAGGAAAAGGGAACGACTGAGGATGAGATGGCTGGATGGTATCACCAACTCAATGGACGCGGGTTTGGGTGAACTCCAGGAGATGGTGATGCTCAGGGAGGCCTGGCGTGCTATAGTCCATGGGGTCGCAAGGAGTTGGACACAACTGAGCAACTGAACTGAACTGAACTGAAGAAGCCAACAGTGGCCTCTAAGTGTTCATGAAAGAGTCCTATATCTTTCACTTTAAATCAAAACAGAGAAACAGTTAAGCTTGATGAGGAAGGTATGTCAAAGGGCAAGACAGGTCCAAAACTAGGCCTCTGACACCAAGCAGTTAGCTAAGATGTGATTGCAAAGGAAAAATTCTTGAGAGAAATGAAAAGTGCTCCTCCAGTAAACACAAAAATGATGTGGGGGAGGGGGGGACAAAAAACAGCAAAACAGCCTTATTGTTGATGTGGAGCAAGTTTTAGTGGTCTGGGAAGAAGATCAAAACTGCCACCATGTTCCCGTAAGCCAAAACCTGATCCAGCACGAGGTCCTGAGTCTTCATTCCAGGAAGGCTGACAGGCGAGGAGGCCGCGGAAGGCGAGTCTGAAGGGGGCAGAAGGTGGCTCTTCAGAAGATCTGTCCAAGATAACAAATGAACGTGTCTATACTAAACAGTAGGTTTTCCGTGTGGACAAAACAGCTTTTTCTTGGAGGATGCCTTCTCGGGCTTTCATAGCTGGAGAGAAGTTAATGCCCACCTTCAAAGTTTTCAAGCATAGGCTGACTCTCTTATTAGGGGAGACAGCAGCTGATGACTTGAGGTTGAAGACAATGTTCATTTTACATTCCCCAAATTCTAGAGTCCTTAAGAATTGCGCTAAAGCAACGCTGCCTGTGCTCCATAAACGGGGGCAAATGCTGAATGACAGGATCTCTGCACACAACGTGGTTTCCTGAATACTTCAAGCCCACATTTGAGATCTACAGCTCAGGAAAAAAGAATTATTTTCAAAGTAGGACTGCCCGTGGACAATGGTCACCAAGAGCTCTGATGGAGAGGTACAGCGAGGTTTTCACTGTTTTCATGCCTGCTAACACAACTTCCATTCTGAGGCCCATGAATCAAGGAGTAATTCTGAATTTCAAGTCTTATTATTTAATGAATAGGTTTTATAAGGGTACAGCTGCCATTAATAGTGATTCTTCTTATGGATCTAAGCCAATTAAACCAAAAACCTTCTAGAAAGAATTCACCATTTTATATGCCATGAAAAACAATTGTGATTCCTGGGAAGAGGTCAAAATATCAATATTAATAGGCGTTTGGAAGAAGTCAGTTCCAACCCTCTCAGATGACACTGAGGAGTTCAAGATTTCCGTGGAAGAAGTAACTTCAGATGCGGTAGAGAGAGCACGAGGACTGGAATTGAAGTGGAGCCTGCTGCTACAGGTGAATCGCTGCAACTTATGACGAAACTTTGGTGAATGAGAGGCTCCTTCTTATGGAAGGAGTTTCCTCAGATGCAGTCTCCTCCTGGTAAACACGCTGTGAAGCCTGCTGACGTGGAAACAAAGGATTCTATTACATAAACCTAGCTGATAAAACAGCAGCCGGGTTTGAGAGGATTGACTCCAAATGTGGAAGTTCTACTGTGGGGAAGATGCTATCAAACAGCACTGCATGCTGCAGAGAAATTGCTAAAGGAAAATTGCCTAGATGAGGCGAACTTAATTGTTGTCTTATCTTAAGGAATTACTGCAACCACTCCAGCCTTCAGCAGCCAACCCCCTGATCAGTTAGCAGCCATCAGCATCAAGAAGAGACCTTCTACCAGAGGAGATTACAGTTCATTGAAGGCTCAGGTGATGTTTAGCAGTTTTTAGCCATAAAATATTTTTCAAATAAGGTAGGTACATTGTTTTCTAGGCATAATGCTATTGCGTACTTAATATACAGTATTATATAAACATAACTCATATTCTGGGAAGCCCCCCAATTCTTGTGACCTGTTTGTTTGCAATATCTGGATTATTGCATTGGTCTAGAAGCAAACCTGCCATGTCTCCGAGGCATGTCTACAGTAGGCACCATTTGTATTACACTACAAAGAGAGTACTATTTAATTCCGTAGACATAAGGCACAATACTTAAAAATAGGTGCTGTCAGCACTGATGCTCTAGAGATACAGACGGCTTCCCAGGTGGTGCTGATGGCAAAGAACCTGCCTGCCAATGCAGGAGATGTAAGAGAAGCAGGTTCAATCCCTTGGTGAGGAAAATCCCCTGGAGAAGGGCATGGCAACCCACTCCAGTATTCTCGGCAGGAGAATCCCAAGGACAGAAGAGCCTAGCAAGCTACAGTCCATGGGGTCGCAAGAGGCAGACACGACTGAAGCAACTTAGCACGCATAGATACAGAAGACTGAAGCTCACAAAAGTTAAGCAGCTTGTCCAAATTATCCAGTTAATTAGAGGAGAAGTCAGGATCTAAATCTAGGCCTGCTTGGTGGAAAAGCATGTGACTTCAACCTCTTAATTAGATGTAAAAAAGAAAAAAACAGTGCCACCAAAATAAGAAATTGCTAATTCTTTAAATTTATCTTAGCTTGGATTCCCCTCCGAGGAATTCGAGATAAGGCTTTGAATGTATGTGAGGTCATCTGAGAGGAAATCTTGGGAGGCCCAGGGTGAGGAGGTCATGCGGAGAAAGGAGAGGGGCTGGTGAAGGATGCATTAACGAACACGTTTTTGTGTGGGGTCAGTCCCCTGGGAACTTTGAGACACTGTAGAACACAGCTCAAAACGGACCGACCCAGGAGAAAGGGAGCTGGCGTATTTACTGCCAATTCTCGTCCTTTATTGACTGATTGAGGCTGCTGCTGCTGCTGCTGAGTCGCTTCAGTCGTGTCCGACTCTGTGCGACCCATAGACGGCAGCCCACCAGGCTCCCCTGTCCCTGGGATTCTCCAGGCAAGAACACCGGAGTGGGTTGCCATTTCCTCCTCCAATGCATAAAAGTGAAAAGTGAAAGGGAAGTCACTCAGTCGTGTCCAACTCTTAGCAACCCCATGGATTGCAACCCACCAAGCTCCTCCATTCATGGGAGTTTCCAGGCAAGAGTACTGGAGTGGGGTGCCATTGCCTTCTCCGGATTGAGGCTCCTAAAGGGATGAATTCCCAGGCATTTCTGGTCTGCAGCATACACATGCTGAGCTAGAGGTGCAGGTGTTTAAGCAAAGATGTCTTCGGTGTGCGTGGGAACCACCAGTGAAATACAGGAGACCTTTGGGTTAGGCCCATGAGATATGAGTGAGACGTTGACAGCATCTGCTACAGGACATGAATTAATTCAGAACAATCACCAGAAATTTTACTAATTGTATTAGAACAGCTTACTTCATAAATTAGTGAATTTCTGCTTTAGTCAAATTGTAACAAAATAAATTAACTTTCAGCTTTAATTCTCAGTTTAAGGAAGTTTTATAATATAAAAACAAAGTAAGTAAATGATGTTCATTTCCAAGACCATAGTACAACTGATTACAGGTGGAATTACATATTAAAAAACATTTGCAGCATTAACTGGGCCAACCCAGCATTACTTTGGAGTATCACTGCTGCTGCTGCTGCTAAGTTGCTTCAGTTGTGTCCAACTCCGTGCGACCCCATAGACGGCAGCCCACCAGGCTCCCCTGTCCCTGGGACTCTCAAGGCAAGAGTACCAGGATGGGTTGCCATTGCCTTCTCTGGAGTATCACTAACCATTGTCAAATAAATAACTGCTGCTTTCACACGGAATATGTAAGTACATGGGATCGAATTGCCCCTGCAAGTCTGAAAGTCTGCAGGTGTTCTGGAGGATGTGGTCTTGTTTCATTGAAATGCCATCCTAATGACTTTTCAAAATGAATCGTGTGTATACCCTTGTGACCTAATTTTTATTTGATGTTGTTACATCAAACCAACCTAAACATGCAAACTGGTGAAAATCTGTTCAGCTGCTTTTTCATCCTATGGCAATAAACAAGCAAAGACTCCGTTTTATTTAAGAAACTCCATTTTCTTTATATAGGTAACAAATTGCATTTCAGAACTGAAATAGACACAGATAGTTAACAGTCAAATTGAAATTTCCCCGGAGTTCAGAACTGTTTTAAAAATTATTTGCTTTCTTCTCATGTAGTTTTTAATTGGTTCTAAATCATGAATGCCAATAAATGCTTTTCCTATGCTTCTCGTAGTAGAGGAAGAGGAGGCCCAAACACTTTCCTTTTAAAATTTCGATTGCTGTGTGTTGACTTTGTAATTGAGTTTGCAGGAAGGTTAAAGACTGGCAGTTTAAAAATAAAGCATTTGTTATGGAGAAATGAGAAATTAATTACAGAATTTTTAGATTTACCCTCTAAATGTGGAGGGAGTCAGTGAAGAAGTTCTTGAAGAAAAATGGAAAGGGGGAGAGAGATGCCAGTTCAGTGTAACAGTTAACTTGAGGGCGTACTCCTGGAAATACTCAATTATCATCAAATCCTAGGCTAAAAAACCCTCTAGCTTTTTAGCTTTGAGTTTATTTCCTATAAATACCTCAGCCACTGAGTTTATTTAGTGGAGGCTGCAGTTATTGCCTCACAGAAAGAAAGCACCCACAACTCACCTTCTTAAGGAGCGAGAGAGACTGATATAAATCCAGAGGCGGATCAAGGAGGATTAAACATCCCCGGAGTGTGGAAAGCTGAGAACTCGTTGATGGGAAATTTATATTCATTCTAAAAAAAAATTTTTTGGCCTTCTAAGAAAGCATGGCAGAAAAATTCAAATGTGGCTTGGGATTATAATATTCATTTAATAGATTTAATATGTGGCTATTACCATCGATATTTTCTTTAAATCTAGAAAAGTGTTTCAAAGGATAATTAGACTGAATAACAACTTAAAAATGAAATTATTTCCATCATAATCAAAGTCTTGTTTCTAATTTAACATTCAGTATTTTTAACCCATCTAGGTGGCTAAGCTGGTAAAGAATCTGCCTGCGATGCGGGAGACCTGGGTTTGATTCCTAGGTTGGAAAGATCCCCTGGAGAAGGGAAAGGCTACCCACTGCAATATTCTTGGGCTTCCCTTGTGGCTCAGATGGTAAAGAATCTGCCTGCGATGCAGGAGACCTGGGTTCGATCCCTGGGTTGGGAAGATCCCTTGGAGAAGGGAAAGGCAACCCACTCCAGTATTCTGGCTCAAATGTGGCTTGGGATTATAATATTCATTTAATAGATTTAATATGTGGCTATTACCATCGATATTTTCTTTAAATCTAGAAAAGTGTTTCAAAGGATAATTAGACTGAATAACAACTTAAAAATGAAATTATTTCCATCATAATCAAAGTATTGTTTCTAATTTAACATTCAGTATTTGAATCCATCTAGGTGACTGCAGCCATGAAATTAAAAGACGCTTAGTCCTTGGAAGAAAAGTTATGACCAACCTAGATAATATATTCAAAAGCAGAGACATTACTTTGCCAACTAAGGTCCGTCTAGTCAAGACTATGGTTTTTCCTGTGGTCATGTATGGATGTGAGAGTTGGACTGTGAAGAAAGCTGAGTGCCGAAGAATTGATGCTTTTGAACTGTGGTGTTGGAGAAGACTCTTGCGTGTCCCTTGGACTGCAAGGAGATCCAATTAGTCCATTCTGAAGGAGATCAGCCCTCAGATTTCTTTGGAGGGAATGATGCTAAAGCTGAAACTCCAGTACTTTGGCCACCTCATGCGAAGAGTTGACTCACTGGAAAAGACTCTGATGCTGGAAAGGATTGGAGGCAAGAGGAGAAGGGGATAAGTGAGGATGAGATGGCTGGATGGCATCACGGACTCGATGAACGTGAGTCTGAGTGAACTCCGGGAGTTGGTGATGGACAGGGAGGCCTGGCGTGCTGCGATTCATGGGGTCGCAGAGAGTCGGACATGACTGAGCAACTGAACTGAACTGAACTGAGGTGGGTAAGCTGATAAAGAATCTGCCTGCGATGCAGAATCTGCCTGGGTTCGATCCCTAGGTTGGAAAGATCCCCTGGAGAAGGGAAAGGCTACCCACTGCAGTATCCTTGGGCTTCCCTTGTGGCTAAGTTGGTAAAGAATCTGCCTGTGATGTGGGAGACCTGAGTTTGACCCCTGCGTTGCGAAGATCCCCTGGAGAAGGGACGGCTACCCACTCCAGTATTCTGGCCTGGAGAATTCCATGGATTCCATGGAGTCACAAAGAGTCGGACAAGACTTAGTGACTTTCACAGGTGGCCAAACTTGGGAATTTGGAGAATTTTTTTTTTTTTACTACAGTTCAGCAGGCAAAAACTTAACCTAAAACTGCCAGAGTTTGAGCTCCGTGAACACGGAGCTCAAATTGTAAAATTCTCTGTGTGTTTGCTTTGTCTGCAGTGATCTCTCAGGTCTCAGGTGTAATTTACATTCATAATTTGCTTGTGTTAGGGCACTGGGAATGCAATTACTTGTCCTTTGCAATTGTTATCACTAGTCTTAGCATTAGAATTATTATATGGGATTACCTTGTTATTGATATCTGCTCACAGATATAGATAAATATTTGAGGTAAAAAAAAACAATTTTACTTGAAATGATAAAATATAACCACTTCTAAGACATGATATTTTATCACTGCAGATGGAGAGTGCAGCCATGAAATTAAAAGACACTTACTCCTTGGAAGGAAAGTTATGATCAACCCAGACAGCGTATGCAAAAGCAGAGATATTACTTTGTCAACAAAGGTCTGTCTAGTCAAGGCTATGGTTTTTCCAGCAGTCATGCATGGATGTGAGAGTTGGACTATAAAGAAAGCTGGGCGCCGAAAAATCGATGCTTTAGAACTGTTTGAGAAGGCTCTTGAGAGTCCCTTGGACTGCAAGGAGATCCAGCCAGTCCATCCTCAAGGAGACCAGTCCTGTGTGTTCATTGGAAGGACTGATGTTGAAGCTGAAGCTCCAATACTTTGGCCACCTGATTCGAAGAGCTGACATTTTGAAAGATCGTGATGCTGGGAAAGATTGAGGGCAGGAGGAGGAGGGGATGACCGAGGATGAGATGGTTGGATGGCATCACTGACTCAATGAACATGAGTTTGAGCAAGCTCCAGGAGTTGGTGACGGACAGGGAGGCCTGGTGTGCTGTGGTTCATGGGGTCACAAAGAGTCAGACACGACTGAGCAACTGAAATGAACTGAAGACATGATATAAAAATTTTAAATCCTACATATACAGTAGTAAAGATAGCTTTTTTCAGATTTTCTTAATTGTTTTCAAAAATGAGAAAACAAAACCTGACTACCATGGACTGGGTAGGAATGCAGGACTTCATTTCTTATTGTACTACATCTATATTAATGGGAAAATAACCTCAGCATATAGACTGGATATTACATTTTCATAAACACAAGCACAAATAAAGTCACACAGTGCCTATTTATAGGTAACAAAATTACTGTATTCCTGTCTTCTGTTATCTTTCTTCATTTTCAAGTACAACTATTTTTGTTCCTGTGTTTTAATCCATACATTCTCTTTGAATTAACCGTCTTCCTCTATCTTTAGCAGCATCTCTCTCTTCCAAGGGTTTCAAAATGTTTATTCAGTTCTGCACGCTCCACTCTGTCATTAAGGCAGCGGTTGCTAGGGAAACTGCTCGCTGCCCTGTGGCCCAACTGGAACTGGACAGCGCCACGTGCTGGGGGCGTTTACAGTGTGAAGATACTTGGTTCATAAATTAAATAAGACCACAAATTTACAAGTGTTTCTGAATGTTCAGTTATCCTCCTGAAGGTCAAGACACACCGGCCCCGTGAACCTGTTTCCGCGTCTCTGAAGTGAAGTGGGTAGAACGCATGGTCTGCAAGGATTCTTTTAACTCTAACATCTGTGCCTCAGCTGTGGGATCGGAAGGCCCAGGTTTCAGTCCTGGGATATTTCTTTACCGCCACAGGAAAATCACTTCACCTGTCAATTAATGAGGATAATACCTGCCTAAGAGGGATTACTATTACTAAGTCCACCAGGACGTCCCTGGTGGCTCAGATGATAAAAGCGTCTGCCTACAGTGCAGGAGACCCGGGTTCAATCCCTGGGGCGGAGAAGATCCCCTGGAGAAGGAAATGGCAACCCACTCCAGTGTTCTTGCCTGGAGAATCCCAAGGATGGAGGAGTCTGGTAGGCTATAATCCATGGGGTCACAAAGAGTCAGACATGACTGAGCGACTTCACTTTCACTTTTCACTTTAATAGGGATTACTAGAAAATCAAATAAGTTAATGCATGTAAAGTACATTGGACAGTGCTTGCCATATAAGTATCCTTTAATAATTATTCAAGTTAATTTGACAATATCTTTGTTTTATAAGTATTCATTTAAGTCATGTATTTAACAATTATTTATTCAGCACCTTACTTCGCATAGGTACGGGGGAAGACATTATCACTAGCATCAGGGATCCTACGGTCTCATGGAGAAAAAAATCAAGTAAACATATGATTACAGTTCTGTGCAGTAAAAGCCTTAATAGCAGAAAGAAGGCTGGGCCTGGGTGTGGTGGGCTGAAGGATGGCTTTGGGGCTGGATGAGATCACGTCTAAGTTAAATCCCCACATTTAAACTACAGTTAAGCAGAGTCAGTACGGGCAGAGGGCACTAGCCGGTGCAGGGCAGAGGGATGAAAGGAGCGAGGAGGGCCACACAGGCAGAAAGTCTTGGCCGAAGACCCAGCCCAGAGTGTTCAGGATGGTAGCTGGTTCTGCGTGCCTGGGGAGGAGGATGTATGTGTGTGGCAGACAAGCTAGTGGGGCAGAGAGGACCAGCAGCTAAGAGGGCAAGAGACCAGGGGAGGAGACAGAAGGATGGGTCAGAGGGGCAGGGGGAGAGTCAAGGCTAGCTCAGCTACACGAGCTCGGTTACGCACGCTGGAGCAGACACATCGCTACTTTATTCCCCTTTGCCTGGCTTCCTTTGAATTAAGGATTTCTTTCATGCTTCTGTTTTATCTGCACTATTGATTTATTAGCTATACTCCTTTGTTTTGTTGGTTTTCCGGTGGTTATTCTAAGGCAAGCTTGACAGATTTTACTCTCTAGCTCCAGAGAGTAAATCTTTTAGGCTCTGTGGACCACACAGATATGAAAATAAACGGGCTTGGCTGTGGTCCAATAAAACTTTATTTATAAGGCATGGCAGGTCAGATTTGGCTCACAGGCTACACTTTGCTAACTCCTGCTCTAGGGTTTACAACATATGTCTTGAACTTACCACAGTATGCCCGTAAACAGTATTGCGCCAGTTCAAAGAATCTTTCAGGACGGCGCTCCTCTCTTCCTTTGTACTATTATTACCATATTGTCAAACATGTGTCCCATGCATTCTATAACCTCCACAACAGTTACTATTTTTGCTTAATGTCAGCGATCCTTTTTTAAGGATTTTTTAAATGAGAAAAATTATTTTTTCTGCACATGCTACTATTTCTACTGCTCTTTATTTCTTTCAGTTCAGCTCAATTCAGTTCAGTCGCTCAGTCGTGTCCAACTCTTTGCGATCCCATGAACTGCAGCACACCAGGCCTCCCTGTCCATCACCTATTCCCAGAGTTCACTCAGACTCACGTCCATCAAGTCAGTGATGCCATCCAGCCATCTCAGTCTCTGTCGTCCCCTTCTCCTCCTGCCCCCAACCCCTCCCAGCATCAGAGTTTTTTCCAGTGAGTCAACTCTTCGCATGAGGTGGCCAAAGTACTAGAGTTTCAGCTTTAGCATCACTCCTTCCAAAGAAATCCCAGGGTTGATCTCCTTCAGAATGGACTGGTTGGATCTCCTTGCAGTCCAAGGGACTCTCAAGAGTCTTCTCTACCTAGGTTCAAATTTCCATCCAGTATCACTTTCTTCTGCCTCAGCCGAGATGGAGACGGTTGGAACCGTTGAGGAGGCTGGTCAGACATTTGTCTCTTTCCCCGTGTGGCCCCTTCACTTGGCTAGCTTGGCTTCCTCACAGCGTAGCAGTTGCAGGGTAGTCAGAATTCTTATACGAAGTCTGGCCCTCCCAAGACTGGGTGGTTTCAGGGGCCCAGGAAGCAGCCCCCTTTTCTACTGCCTCGGCTTACAAGTTACGCAGTTCCATTCCCACTGCGTCCCCTGGTCAGAAAGTGAGTTACAGAGTCAGCCCAGATGACAGCTATGCAGTGTGTTGTTTGTAGGGTCCCTGAGGGTGAGGGGAGTGAAATACCCTTAAAGACAAGGACCGGTAGCCCAACGACTGTACACGGAGGAGCTGTCCCTTCTTCCAGCACACCAACATACGCACAAGGCCAGACCTAGGGGTGACAGAGATTCTCTTTCTGACAAAGTTCCTGGGCAAAGCAGGCCGCCCTACTTGGCGACACTCTTCTTTCTGACCCAGGAAAAATCATGGGAGGAGTTTGGCAGTGAGGACGTGCGTATCGTTTATCACATCTCCCCTTTTCTCCCCAGAGAGCACCTCGCTAATGCTGCTGCTGCTGCTAAGTCACATCAGTCGTGTCCGACTCTGTGCGACCCCACAGACGGCAGCCCACCAGGCTCCCCCGTCCCTGGGATTCTCCAGGCAAGAACACTGGAGTGGGGTGCCATCGCCTTCTCCATAGCTAACGCTAGCCTATATAAAGGCTGTCGTTGAACACATCAGTGACGTAGACTGCATTACATTGTTTTCCAGGGTTGCAGACACACAAAAACTGGCATTTTCAGAATAAAAATGGACACATGTTGGCTCTTCTGTCTAGAGTTTGTATCATTATTAGAGCTCATTTTTTCTTCTACACACCCATGTTTCTCTCCAGCTGATCACATATTTGCTAAACTCTGTCAGAAAGCAGCTGTATGAGGAAAGTCATAGTGGGTTATTAGAGAGTAGAGGGAAACCTAGATATTGCTAAACGGGTCATAAATAAAGCTTTAAAATGAGGAGTTAGATAGTCTGAGTACTGATTAGAGAAATTTAAAAGATTTAATTCCATGTGACATTGGGTTTAAAAGATTAAACTGTTTAATGAATTTACCCACACCCCATAGATATGAACATGTTTTCAAGAAGAAATGCTTTTTGTGTCTCTAGTGAGTCTGAGGTGTTTTTTTTCATTTTATGAACTAACCAGCCAAAATCAGTTTCTTCCCTGTACTAATATGCCTTTCTTTTCAAACTAGAATGATAATCAAACAAAAAGTATTTATAACCAGTGTTTTAATATGACTGCTTGTCGTCAAATTTCAATTAAGAAAACAGTAAGAAAAAGCAGCCGTAGACAAGGTAGGCAAGGTGCAGACGCTAAACGTGAGGGACTAAAAACTGCTTATAGAGAGTGTGTTCCACCCTTGTAACAGAGACTCAAACTGATAGCGTAACGCGGTGCTGTTATTTTCCATCACAGCCATGAAAAGTTTTTAAAAGGTGGTATTTGATGCAAGTAAGTGCCCAGTCGCTCAGTCGTGTCTGGCTCTTCGCGGCCCCACAAACTATAACCCGCTAGCTCCTCTGTCCAAGGGGTTCCCAGGTAAGAACGCTCAGGTGGGTTGCTGCTTCCTTCTCCAGGGGATGCTAGTAAAGGTACATTGAGATAGTCACTCATACATTGCTGATGGGAATGTAAAATGATGCGACCTTTCTCAATAAATCTGGCAATACGTATGAAGAATAGTAGACACGTTCCTACATTTTGACCTCGGATTTTCTCTTCAGAGATTCTATTCTAGGAAATAATCTGAGGGAAAGACAAAGATTATACACCAAGTTTGTTGTAATGGCAAAATTTATAAAATATTTCTGTCAGAATAATTTTAACTGTCCTAGGTTCAAATTTCCATCCAGTATCACTTTCTTCTGCCTCAGCCGAGATGGAGACGGTTGGAACCGTTGAGGAGGCTGGTCAGACATTTGTCTCTTTCCCCGTGTGGCCCCTTCACTTGGCTAGCTTGGCTTCCTCACAGCGTAGCAGTTGCAGGGTAGTCAGAATTCTTATACGAAGTCTGGCCCTCCCAAGACTGGGTGGTTTCAGGGGCCCAGGAAGCAGCCCCCTTTTCTACTGCCTCGGCTTACAAGTTACGCAGTTCCATTCCCACTGCGTCCCCTGGTCAGAAAGTGAGTTACAGAGTCAGCCCAGATGACAGCTATGCAGTGTGTTGTTTGTAGGGTCCCTGAGGGTGAGGGGAGTGAAATACCCTTAAAGACAAGGACCGGTAGCCCAACGACTGTACACGGAGGAGCTGTCCCTTCTTCCAGCACACCAACATACGCACAAGGCCAGACCTAGGGGTGACAGAGATTCTCTTTCTGACAAAGTTCCTGGGCAAAGCAGGCCGCCCTACTTGGCGACACTCTTCTTTCTGACCCAGGAAAAATCATGGGAGGAGTTTGGCAGTGAGGACGTGCGTATCGTTTATCACATCTCCCCTTTTCTCCCCAGAGAGCACCTCGCTAATGCTGCTGCTGCTGCTAAGTCACATCAGTCGTGTCCGACTCTGTGCGACCCCACAGACGGCAGCCCACCAGGCTCCCCCGTCCCTGGGATTCTCCAGGCAAGAACACTGGAGTGGGGTGCCATCGCCTTCTCCATAGCTAACGCTAGCCTATATAAAGGCTGTCGTTGAACACATCAGTGACGTAGACTGCATTACATTGTTTTCCAGGGTTGCAGACACACAAAAACTGGCATTTTCAGAATAAAAATGGACACATGTTGGCTCTTCTGTCTAGAGTTTGTATCATTATTAGAGCTCATTTTTTCTTCTACACACCCATGTTTCTCTCCAGCTGATCACATATTTGCTAAACTCTGTCAGAAAGCAGCTGTATGAGGAAAGTCATAGTGGGTTATTAGAGAGTAGAGGGAAACCTAGATATTGCTAAACGGGTCATAAATAAAGCTTTAAAATGAGGAGTTAGATAGTCTGAGTACTGATTAGAGAAATTTAAAAGATTTAATTCCATGTGACATTGGGTTTAAAAGATTAAACTGTTTAATGAATTTACCCACACCCCATAGATATGAACATGTTTTCAAGAAGAAATGCTTTTTGTGTCTCTAGTGAGTCTGAGGTGTTTTTTTTCATTTTATGAACTAACCAGCCAAAATCAGTTTCTTCCCTGTACTAATATGCCTTTCTTTTCAAACTAGAATGATAATCAAACAAAAAGTATTTATAACCAGTGTTTTAATATGACTGCTTGTCGTCAAATTTCAATTAAGAAAACAGTAAGAAAAAGCAGCCGTAGACAAGGTAGGCAAGGTGCAGACGCTAAACGTGAGGGACTAAAAACTGCTTATAGAGAGTGTGTTCCACCCTTGTAACAGAGACTCAAACTGATAGCGTAACGCGGTGCTGTTATTTTCCATCACAGCCATGAAAAGTTTTTAAAAGGTGGTATTTGATGCAAGTAAGTGCCCAGTCGCTCAGTCGTGTCTGGCTCTTCGCGGCCCCACAAACTATAACCCGCTAGCTCCTCTGTCCAAGGGGTTCCCAGGTAAGAACGCTCAGGTGGGTTGCTGCTTCCTTCTCCAGGGGATGCTAGTAAAGGTACATTGAGATAGTCACTCATACATTGCTGATGGGAATGTAAAATGATGCGACCTTTCTCAATAAATCTGGCAATACGTATGAAGAATAGTAGACACGTTCCTACATTTTGACCTCGGATTTTCTCTTCAGAGATTCTATTCTAGGAAATAATCTGAGGGAAAGACAAAGATTATACACCAAGTTTGTTGTAATGGCAAAATTTATAAAATATTTCTGTCAGAATAATTTTAACTGCAAGTACCAGAAACCCTGATACAAGCTTACTTGAAGAAAAGAGAAATGTAAAAAGTACGGAGGGGGAGGGAGGCAGGTTTCAGGGTTGCAATTCAGTGGTTCATCAATGTCATCGGAAAACTAGGTTTCATTAATCTCTTCTGCAGCCTTCAGAACTGGAAGAAAGTAAGATGGTTGTCCATCCACAATTCACAGTGGTCTCAAGAAGAAGAGAGTCTATTACTTCTTGTGACTCTGTCTTAGATGCAAGAAAACTTCCTCAAATCTCTTCATCAGAACTTCCCTTCACATCTTACTGGCCGGAAGCAGCCATATACCATTTCTGAACCAATTACTGGGAAAGAAAGTTGTATTATTGTTAGACCAGTCAGGTCTGGGAAAAAGTTCCAGACACACCTTGGAATTGTTGAAAAATAATTTGGGGAGATTTCATATTGCTTTTTTTTCTTTTCTGTCTTCTTATCAGACTCTCTTTTGGAGTATTCCAAGCTGTTCTGTTGCACTGCCAAGCAATGGAATTTTTTGTGTGTGCCACTTTTCAACCTCCCGTCAAAGGCAGCAGAGAGCCTCAGGAGGCTGGGGGCCGTGGCAGCTTCAAATAACCTTTAGGAGGCAAGGAGATAAGCGCTTTGCCCAGGGATTCTTGCAGGAACCCTTCCATCGGAAAATTTCCTTTTAAAAATTAAAGATTTGATCATAATCAAATGAGGTCTGCAACCCAAATTTTCATTCAACTTTATTCTCACTTCATTTTCTTGAGATCTGTTGTCATGGCAACATCCTGAACTGAGTAGTTCAGCCTGGATGCTTGTCCATGTCTGCGATGCTACGTAAAACTGCAAGGCTTTCTAAAAATGAGTCTTCATATTTTCTCTCTCAATCTCTTCAGAAATCCTTCTGTGGACTTACGATGCGTCTTCCTGATGTGAACACCAGATCTGTGTTCAACACATAAACAGTCTCTAAGCATTTTATCACAGGCTTCATTCTCACGCACAGAGATTATGTATAAAACAACACCTTATTTTTGCAGAATTCTACAAATAGAGGCATTCTGTGTTGCATGTTATACACTGTCGTATACTTTTTTCACTAAATGTGATTATCAGAAAGTTCAAAAAAAGAAAAAAAATCTTAAAATGTGAAAATCCTTATAGCTAACAAAAGCACACAACCAAAAACTTTCAAAAATATGAGAGTAAAAAACATATTTAAAAAGAAATGATTGGTATGTTTTCCAATACTGGGTGCTATTGAAAAAAAAAGTATGTATTTAATATTTAAATTTACTGCTCCAATCTTGACAAGTTCTTTGAATGCTACAGAAAGTACAATGAAAGCATGATTCAACTCACTCCAAAGACTTTAGGCTAATGAGATGCATTTTCTTTGTCTTCCTGAATTAGCATGTGAAGGCACGACATTAGCATCTTAATGCTTTCGTGTCTGTTGACTGAATCAGCTGTTTAGGATGTGCGGCAGGAAAGTATGTTTGAGAAATAACCGTCATCTTTCCTTCTTTTCTTCTTCTGCCTTTCTCCCCATCAGGCTGTGTATGTATTTTGGTCAGATGGGGAACGGGGCGGAGTGAACTGCCCCGGCTACCAGGCAGATGAGTGCTCACAGGGCACTTCCAGGAACAACTCTTGTGCTCCAGACGACGCACAGGAGCAGCAGTGAGCCGCTGGCCCTGCAGGAGCTGCGCTGACCGGCACAGTGGACCACAAACTGGGCTTGTGGACAGCTGACACTCCAAGAGCTGTCTGGAACCACAGCCCAACTGACGAAAGGCAGCTAGGGCTTGGAACAAATCCTAGAATTAGGAGGCAAAGCTCTCCAAAGGGACCATGTTTACATTTTTTGAAGGTAAGCAAAATGGGGACTGACCAAGATGGCCTAAATATTTCCCTCAGCTTGACAAAGCTTCAGAGGAACTTGTTCTTGACCAAGGGCTTCCCAGGTGGTGCAGTGATAAAGAATCTACCTGTCAATACAGGCAAGGCAGGAGACGTGAGGTTGGGAAGATCCCCCAGAGAAGGAAATGGCAACCCACCCCAGTCTTCTTGCCTGGAAAACCCCATGGACAGAGGAGCCTGGTGGGCTGCAGTCCATGGGCTCACAAAGAATCCTTGGCGACAGGCTCCTGACCATCTCTTTCCTGGAGCACTTACTTTAGAAAACCTGCAGTTGTAAATTGTTGTTCTCTTTGAAATGTAAACTTTATGCAACCCAGAAATGTTTTTCTCAGGGACAAAAGGAGCCATCCTTTTGAAATTTAATCATCAAGAAAGATAGAGGCCCTGTCTCCTAGTCTCTGGCAGAAATTAGGAACCTAACTTCGATAAGTGATGATTAGTAAACATGGATAGCCTAATCACATTGACAGACAGCTCCCATAATTTTCCACTAGCTCATCTCAGTATCTAAAATTCCTCCCACTTTTCATGTCAATGGAACTGAATTCAATTTCTCTCCCCTATTGCAATCATATTGAATAAAGTTTTCCCTGACTATTTTACTGGTCTGGAACAATATTCCTTTTATAGGACTCAGAAGTAAACAATTAAGCTGTCAAATAAAAATTTTAAATTTTTATTTATTGTACAGTTCAGTTTGTGTCATAAGACTTAAAAATAGAAACATTTCTGCTCTGTAGCTGGCTGAAAGCCTGGTTATTTTGTATATTGGAGTCAGATTAAAAAATGAACTGTTTCCTTATATACCTGCTTCCTTTTTGGAATGATGTTTGCCTATTCCTCTTACCACCAAAGAAGGTTCTATTTCTTCCCCAATTTGATCATTTATATTCTTTTCTGGAACATAAAAGTTATTCTCAAGATTGAAAGTCGGGTCTGTAAACTAAATAGCCTTGTTCCTGATAGACATTCAGCCAATGCATAGAGTTGTATCCTTTCATCAAAAGGCCAGTTCATACAATGCATGTAAGTTGCTTCAGTCGTGTTCAACTCTTGGTGACCCCATGGACCACAGTCCGCCAGGCTCTTCTGTCCATTGGGTTCTCCAGGCAAGATCACTGGAGTGGGTTACTCTGCCCTCCTTCAGGGGTGTTTCCAATCCAGGGATCAAACCTGCCTCTCCTGTGTGCCCTGCACTGGCAGGCAGGTTCTTTACCACTGGTGCCACCTGGGAAGCCCCATACAGAGAACGGTCCCTTAGTCAAGAAGGGAAAGTTCTAATCTCAAGATTTATTTTCACAGCTTGAGAAGCAGATATAATTCTTTTTTCAGCTATAAATAACAAAGGTTTTAAATCCCACATAACAAGAAGGAGCACTCTGTTTTACTGCTGCTGTAAATAATGACCACAAACACAGTTCCATGGGTTAGAAGTCTGTGCACAGCCTCTCTCAACGGGGTCTGCTACTGAGGGCCTTCCCAAAGTGAAATCAAGAAATCAAGGTATCAGCTGTGTTGGGCTCTTATCTGGAGACTCTGGGGAATATCCTGCTTTCTGTCTCATTCAGATTGTTGGCAGAATTCAGTTCTCTGGGGCTTTACAGGACTAAGCTTCCATTTCCTTGATATGGCCTCCCCCATCTTTAAGTCAACAGTGGTCAAATCCTTCTGATGCTTTGACTATCTGCCTTCATCTTCTGCTAACAGCTAGAGAAATCTCTCCTCCTTAAAGAGCTCATGTGACTACATTGGGCCTACCAGGATAATCCAGAGTAATCTTCCTATTCTAAAGTCATCTGATTAGTGACCTTAATTATACCTGCAAAGTCCATTCCGCCACGTAAAGTAACACATCCACAGGAGAGACATCACAAAGTAAAGCTCAAGGGACCAAAATTCTGCCTAGCATAGGTGAGTTTGGAATATATTTTGGAGGTGCAGGTGAAAAGATGTGCTTCAAAAAATATTTCATATTTTATCTAATGAGACATTTACCCCTTCTTTAGAAACTTATTACAGGCCCCCATCATTTCCTTGCATATGTGGCATTCATTAGTCTAAAAATGTCCTATCTGAGGGCTTTCTATGTGCAAAAACAGGGGAAAGGCCACTCATTTAAGAAAAGTCTGAATATGGTCATAGGAATTGTGGTTTGTGAGGCAAAGTCAGGATGAAATTAAGAATTTTTGAGTGTGGAAGTTACCTTCTCCACTGTTCTTCTATATGGGTGTGGTGGCATAAATAAGAGTAGAATAAACGAGGAGGAAGGTGATCTCAGCCTTGAGCTCACATACAACATGTGATGAGGGAAATAAGTTTGTCATAGTAAAGAAGGGAAAATGGGAAAGAAGAGCCAGAAAGTCCTAAATAGGAAGAGGCCAGATAAAGGTAGAAACAGCACTCAGTCCACGCATCACTGATTAGCTAACCGCTTTGGAAGAAAAAATGATCAAGGTTTGTACATTTTAAAAAGAAATCGTTTTCATGTAAGTCAAATCTCACTACCTGGAATTAATCTGGTCATTTCCTAATGATAATGCATTACTAATGAAATGCATTGAGATCCTTCACAAGTACATTATATATACATACATGCAAACATATATACATATTCTTTGATAGGACTCCTATTCTGGGGACAAAAGTCCAAGTGGAGATCAAGCAGACAGTGTGATGAACCTAAGATAGGAAAATACGGAGAACCAAAGGGTCCCTTGAGCGTGCTCCACTTTCTCTCACGAGCCCAAGGCCTCTGCAAGAAAAGCCTACAGCAACCACGGAAAATGCACGTTTTATTCTGCTATTCCTTCTTGCAGATACTGACTTGGATTTTTAATGAGAAACAAGCCTGCACTCATGATCCAGAATTTAAAGCCTCTAGGTCCTTGTATGAGAAACAGATGAGTAGATTTTGCTTTTCCTTGCTTTGGATCAGCTATAGCAATCATGCCCTCTAGCCTCTGAAATCTGTACTGCAAAGGCCATTTTAATAGCAGTTTTTTTCGGCTTTATCTTCCTCAGCTTTGGTTCTCGAACTCAAACGTCAGTAAAAAATGTGATTCAGATGCACAAAGACTCCTCCAGGGGAAAGTAAAGAAAGCAAGTAATCTCATCTGGCTGCGCAAATATGGTTATTGAGCAATTCATTTGCCTTCCCAGCTCTATTTTTTAAAAAAGAATTTTAAGTGGCATTTATGCTATATACTTTCATATTACAGGAAGAATACTCCCTAAAATATTGCCAAGTAGGAAGTTATCCATCAATTCCTAATGAAGGCACACAGCTAAACTCATAATGACAAATTATGAAAGTTGCCTGCCTGACCTTCATTAACCATCTGGCATTTAGAATGCTAATCTTTAAAAAGCCACCTTGGCATCTATAAAAAAAAGACTCGCAGTGATCTCTTTCTACTGCTTTGAGATCATCGAACAGGAGGTCTGGGCACACTTACTGTTTGCTCACTTGTTCCTGTGACACCTTGACGTCCTGTCTTCATGCCAGGGCACCCCTCCCCCGACAGAACGGCAGCGGTTCTCAGGAGCAGGAGCATCAGTGCCGTCATCTCGGGCCACCTTCAAGAGAGCTTCATCCTTTTCCTCCTTGATTTTGAACAGGGCACACATTTGTACACACTGAAGACATTCTGGCAATGGATTTGGAATTCAGATTGGTTGTCAGGCTTTTGAAAATGCCTTCCTACCTGAATTGGATCACAGCTAATTGTTCTGATCAAGTGTAATACATACTTAGGAGAGGAAAAAAAATTATGAGAAGAGACTTCCCTCAATATAATTTTATTTCACGGACAGAGACAAATGACTGGTTTATTTGGGTGAGGAAACGTTAAAGATTAAATGCTCCCAGCAGTCGGTTTCTGGGTCTCCAAGCACAAATGACTGATCTCATTTGGCTATTTTAAAGACTACTCAGAAATAAAATGAGAGTAGTTTGAGAGATCTCCCCTAGTTTAGACAGTATTTGATTCATAGCAACAGCTTTGTGTAGGGATTCCCTGGTAGCTCAGCTGGTAAAAAATCCACCTGCCAATACAGGAGACACAGGAGACCTGCGTTCGAGCCCTGGGTAGGGAAGATCCCCTGGAGAAGGGAAAGGCTACCCACTCCCGTGTTCCGGCCCGGAGAATTCCCTAGACTGAGTCCATGGGCCTGCAAAGAGTCGGACACGACTGAGCGACTTTCACTTCACATACTTCAGCGGCTCTGTGCACTGGGCATTTTCTATTATCACACTAACTTCTCTGCTTGACAGCTCCATCTGAGTAGAAATACAACCCAACATCACCTTGGAACTCTGAGAGCTGAAACCATCTTGGAACTTCAAAAGGTGTCATTTCAGAAATGGAGGAGTGGGGGGTGGTATGCTTAGGAGCTAGTGCAGCTGGACAGATCTCCCAAAGCCCAGGACGTTGCCTCCCATTTTCACTGTTTCACATTGCTTGCAATTCTCATCAGTGAGAAACTAATTTGATTAACTAATATCAAAGCCTCGTATAAGGACCACAAACAGCTCTGGGATGGTTAGTGTAATATCTGTCATTCAGAAATGTATGTATGTAACTGGGTGAGGTTGCTTTACAAAAATCTTTGGGACAAGAAAGGATATTTTGTGTAAATTTCAAAACCGTATTGCATGGGAGGAAATTAAGTATAAATCCTGTTTAGGAGGCCTTCCTCTCTGCGATGGGCTTCCATGGGGCTCAGATGGCAAAGAATCTGCCTGCAGTGCAGGAACCTTGGGTTCAGTCCCTGGGCTGAGCCACTCCAGCATTCTCGTCTGGGAAGCCCCATGGGCTGAGGAGCCTGGCTCAGTCCAGTCGCTCAGTCGTGTCCGACTCTCTGCGACCCCATGAATCGCAGCACGCCAGGCCTCTCTGTCCATCACCATCTCTCGGAGTTCACTCAGACTCACATCCATCGAGTCCGTGATGCCATCCAGCCATCTCATCCTCGGTCGTCCCCTTCTCCTCCTGCCCCCAATCCCTCCCAGCATCAGGGTCTTTTCCAATGAGTCAGCTCTTCACATGAGGTGGCCAAAGTACTGGAGTTTCAGCTTCAGCATCATTCCTTCCAAAGAAATCCCAGGGTTGATCTCCTTCAGAATGGATTGGTTGGATCTCCTTGCAGTCCAAGGGACACTCAAGAGTCTTCTCCGACACCACAGTTCAAAAGCATCAGTTCTTTGGAGCTCAGCCTTCTTCACAGTCCAACTCTCACATCCATACATGACCACAGGAAAAACCATAGCCTTGACTAGACGGACCTTAGTCGGCAAAGTAATGTTTCTGCTTTTGAATATGCTATCTAGGTTGGTCATAACTTTTCTTCCAAGGAGTAAACGTCTTCTAATTTCATGGCTGCAGTCACCATCTGCAGTGATTTTGGAGCCCCCCAAAAATAAAGTCTGACACTGTTTCCACTGTTTCTCCATCTATTTCCCATTAAGTGATGGGACCAGATGCCATGATCTTTGTTTTCTGAATGTTGGGCTTTAAGCCAACTTTTCCGCTCTCCTCTTTCACTTTCATCAAGAGGCTTTTTAGCTCCTCTTCACTTTCTGCCATAAGGGTGGTGTCACCTGCGTATCTGAGGTTATTGATATTATGGAGTTGCAGAGTTGGACATGTCTGGGCCACTGAGTCTCTCTGGTATTATGTGAGATCCCAGGTGGCCAGAATCCCCAGAATTCTGATGAACCTGGTGCTGAGCTCAACCAAATTGAACTGAGGCACTCACAATTTGTGATTATGTGGTTTTCCTTGATCCTTGTATCCACTGCCTCTGCACCAAGTCAGCCACCGGGCACAACTGTCAACCCCACCACCTCTCCACTTCTTCTAGGTTCTAGAAGGAAATTGTATTCAATACTTAGAGCTCGGTTCTCCCCATCTTATTCAATTAACAGAGGTGTTACACTCTATACAATCTTGCTGTTAAAAAATCAAGACTTTGAAAATAAAAGGGCATTAACCTTGCCCTGAGCAAGCAAGGCTCTAGACTTGCAGGACATTATTCTGTTGAGCACTTGCGCTCTTCATGGCCCTGCTCTGTAACTAAGAATTAGGTGGAATTTCTCTAAGCTTCTTCCTTCATAGCTCAGTTGGTAAAGAACCCGCCTGCAATGCAGGAGACCCTGGTTTGATTCCTGGGTCAGGAAGATCCCCTGGAGAAGGGATAGGCTACCCACTCGAGTATTCTTGGGCTTCCCTGGTGGCTCAGCTGGTAAAAATCTGCCTGCAGTGTGGGAGACCTGAGTTTGACCCCTGCGTTGGGAAGATCCTCTGGAGCAGGGACGGCTACCCACTCCAGTATTCTGGCCTGGAGAATTCCATGGACGGTATAGCCCATGGGGTCGCAAAGAGTTGACATGACTGAGCGCCTCCCACTCTCCCTTTCTCTAAGCTTTGCGTCTTTCCTCTCAAACGCCACGGCCCCTCCCAGAATGCAGAACACAGACCGGCCCTGCCAGGGTAGACTCGCGCCATGCGGGCCCCTTCTGGGCCTCCATTCTTTCATCATGAAACGAACAGCCTCACTGGATCTGCTATCCAAAGGACTGGGTATCTAAAGCTCCCTACCATGATGTGTCTGACCCATATTGGTTCTGTAGCAGTACTTTTTTCCTTTTTAGCAAGGAGTCTCAAGCTCTGAACTACTCACTTATGAAAAATTAGAAACAAATCCATTGTAATCTGGGTATTACTTGCAATGAGCAAGGGTCTTAGCACATTAACAGTGATTCAGAATCAACTTGTAACCCAAATTCTTTCTGGCACTCCTACTGACCTCTTTTTTTTTTTTCTTTTAAACAATCCATTAACTTTCCAAAGATCTGATTAATTTTGGATTTTTTAAATGCTATTTTAATAAAACTTCTCCTTAATGAAGCGGTTACACATTACACATAATTCAGTGCATTATCTCTTTCAGCTCCAGTAAGAAAACACCAGGAAAGTAATTTCGTTTCCTCTTCTGTATATAATGAATCTTTTCATGTTTCTTCTAGTTAATTCCTTAAAAAATTAAAATGAATGACAGCCTGAACCATTTTCCCCACATTCATCTGTGATGTTGTATGGTTAATAGTCCAGTCTCATATTTGCGTGGGACCAGCTGTCAAAGATGGCACCGTGGGGAATGCAGTATAATTTTAAGACCCGTTGCAGAGTCACATATGTCCATAAATCTGCATCACTAGAATGCTTATGGGAAGACAGTCATCACCAGATTTGAAAATAAATCCTTTATTGCTTTCATTCTGAACTTCACTCTTTACTTGACTCAAATTATCTTTATCAGATAATGGATGAGGGGGCCTCATAATGAGTGAACAAGTTTTTAGAAGCCATCTCATTTGCACAGCTTCTTAAAATTCTTGCCAGAGCCCATTTTGAACACAGCCAGTGCAATTATCTCTGTTCCCTTGAAGAGGTACCGTCTTGACCTAGTCAAATCCACACCTTGGGTGAGTTTTTCAATACACAGGACGCTGCGGGAAAATATTGGGCATGTTCTGCACAGCTCTCTGAGCCTCCAGGACTTCATCTGTGGGCAGGAAATAGCTTCACGTGAGAGTTAGACCCGGGAGGAGAGCTGGCCCGTTTACGACTCCTTCAGCGCGAGCTGCTTCCTTGAAAGGGTCGCGGCGGCCGCGTCGGGGCGGGCTCCCGCCCCCGGCGCTCCTCGGGCGGCCCTCGCTCCGCACGCCCGCGGCCGGCTGGCGCCGCCAGTTCCTCGCCGGGCCTGCCCGCGGAGGCTGGAGACGCGCCCGGGCCGGAGCCACGGAGGCCTCGCTCCGCCTCAGGCCGGCCCTCCCGGCGGCCCGGCGGCCGCGGCCGTTCCCTCGGGGCCGGCGCCCTCACTCCCCTCACGGCCCCGCCGCGCCTTCTCGCTCTCAGCAGACGCCCTTCCCCGACACCGACGCCGGCGACTCCGCGGCTGCCCCCCGCGCCGCGCCCCGGCTCTGCTCCTCACTCATCCGCGCGCCTGCGGCCTCCCGTCGCCGACTCCTCAGCGCGCAGCGCGGCCGCGCCGCCCCGGCTCCAGAAGGCCCGGCGGCCGCGCCGCCCCTCCGCTGCCTCAGCCCGCAGCCCTGCGGGTCCCCCTCTCCCACCGCCAGCGCTCCTGGAGCGGCGCCCGCGCGTCCTCTCTCCCGCCAGCCTGGCGGCGCCCGCGCGTCCTCTCTCCCGCCAGCCTGGCGGCGCCCGCGCCGTCGACGCTGCCGCGTTAGGGCGCGCCTGGCCGGCCGCCGGGAGCGGTGCGGGGCCGCAGGTCCCCATGGGCTGAGGAGCCTGGCTCAGTCCAGTCGCTCAGTCGTGTCCGACTCTCTGCGACCCCATGAATCGCAGCACGCCAGGCCTCTCTGTCCATCACCATCTCTCGGAGTTCACTCAGACTCACATCCATCGAGTCCGTGATGCCATCCAGCCATCTCATCCTCGGTCGTCCCCTTCTCCTCCTGCCCCCAATCCCTCCCAGCATCAGGGTCTTTTCCAATGAGTCAGCTCTTCACATGAGGTGGCCAAAGTACTGGAGTTTCAGCTTCAGCATCATTCCTTCCAAAGAAATCCCAGGGTTGATCTCCTTCAGAATGGATTGGTTGGATCTCCTTGCAGTCCAAGGGACACTCAAGAGTCTTCTCCGACACCACAGTTCAAAAGCATCAGTTCTTTGGAGCTCAGCCTTCTTCACAGTCCAACTCTCACATCCATACATGACCACAGGAAAAACCATAGCCTTGACTAGACGGACCTTAGTCGGCAAAGTAATGTTTCTGCTTTTGAATATGCTATCTAGGTTGGTCATAACTTTTCTTCCAAGGAGTAAACGTCTTCTAATTTCATGGCTGCAGTCACCATCTGCAGTGATTTTGGAGCCCCCCAAAAATAAAGTCTGACACTGTTTCCACTGTTTCTCCATCTATTTCCCATTAAGTGATGGGACCAGATGCCATGATCTTTGTTTTCTGAATGTTGGGCTTTAAGCCAACTTTTCCGCTCTCCTCTTTCACTTTCATCAAGAGGCTTTTTAGCTCCTCTTCACTTTCTGCCATAAGGGTGGTGTCACCTGCGTATCTGAGGTTATTGATATTATGGAGTTGCAGAGTTGGACATGTCTGGGCCACTGAGTCTCTCTGGTATTATGTGAGATCCCAGGTGGCCAGAATCCCCAGAATTCTGATGAACCTGGTGCTGAGCTCAACCAAATTGAACTGAGGCACTCACAATTTGTGATTATGTGGTTTTCCTTGATCCTTGTATCCACTGCCTCTGCACCAAGTCAGCCACCGGGCACAACTGTCAACCCCACCACCTCTCCACTTCTTCTAGGTTCTAGAAGGAAATTGTATTCAATACTTAGAGCTCGGTTCTCCCCATCTTATTCAATTAACAGAGGTGTTACACTCTATACAATCTTGCTGTTAAAAAATCAAGACTTTGAAAATAAAAGGGCATTAACCTTGCCCTGAGCAAGCAAGGCTCTAGACTTGCAGGACATTATTCTGTTGAGCACTTGCGCTCTTCATGGCCCTGCTCTGTAACTAAGAATTAGGTGGAATTTCTCTAAGCTTCTTCCTTCATAGCTCAGTTGGTAAAGAACCCGCCTGCAATGCAGGAGACCCTGGTTTGATTCCTGGGTCAGGAAGATCCCCTGGAGAAGGGATAGGCTACCCACTCGAGTATTCTTGGGCTTCCCTGGTGGCTCAGCTGGTAAAAATCTGCCTGCAGTGTGGGAGACCTGAGTTTGACCCCTGCGTTGGGAAGATCCTCTGGAGCAGGGACGGCTACCCACTCCAGTATTCTGGCCTGGAGAATTCCATGGACGGTATAGCCCATGGGGTCGCAAAGAGTTGACATGACTGAGCGCCTCCCACTCTCCCTTTCTCTAAGCTTTGCGTCTTTCCTCTCAAACGCCACGGCCCCTCCCAGAATGCAGAACACAGACCGGCCCTGCCAGGGTAGACTCGCGCCATGCGGGCCCCTTCTGGGCCTCCATTCTTTCATCATGAAACGAACAGCCTCACTGGATCTGCTATCCAAAGGACTGGGTATCTAAAGCTCCCTACCATGATGTGTCTGACCCATATTGGTTCTGTAGCAGTACTTTTTTCCTTTTTAGCAAGGAGTCTCAAGCTCTGAACTACTCACTTATGAAAAATTAGAAACAAATCCATTGTAATCTGGGTATTACTTGCAATGAGCAAGGGTCTTAGCACATTAACAGTGATTCAGAATCAACTTGTAACCCAAATTCTTTCTGGCACTCCTACTGACCTCTTTTTTTTTTTTCTTTTAAACAATCCATTAACTTTCCAAAGATCTGATTAATTTTGGATTTTTTAAATGCTATTTTAATAAAACTTCTCCTTAATGAAGCGGTTACACATTACACATAATTCAGTGCATTATCTCTTTCAGCTCCAGTAAGAAAACACCAGGAAAGTAATTTCGTTTCCTCTTCTGTATATAATGAATCTTTTCATGTTTCTTCTAGTTAATTCCTTAAAAAATTAAAATGAATGACAGCCTGAACCATTTTCCCCACATTCATCTGTGATGTTGTATGGTTAATAGTCCAGTCTCATATTTGCGTGGGACCAGCTGTCAAAGATGGCACCGTGGGGAATGCAGTATAATTTTAAGACCCGTTGCAGAGTCACATATGTCCATAAATCTGCATCACTAGAATGCTTATGGGAAGACAGTCATCACCAGATTTGAAAATAAATCCTTTATTGCTTTCATTCTGAACTTCACTCTTTACTTGACTCAAATTATCTTTATCAGATAATGGATGAGGGGGCCTCATAATGAGTGAACAAGTTTTTAGAAGCCATCTCATTTGCACAGCTTCTTAAAATTCTTGCCAGAGCCCATTTTGAACACAGCCAGTGCAATTATCTCTGTTCCCTTGAAGAGGTACCGTCTTGACCTAGTCAAATCCACACCTTGGGTGAGTTTTTCAATACACAGGACGCTGCGGGAAAATATTGGGCATGTTCTGCACAGCTCTCTGAGCCTCCAGGACTTCATCTGTGGGCAGGAAATAGCTTCACGTGAGAGTTAGACCCGGGAGGAGAGCTGGCCCGTTTACGACTCCTTCAGCGCGAGCTGCTTCCTTGAAAGGGTCGCGGCGGCCGCGTCGGGGCGGGCTCCCGCCCCCGGCGCTCCTCGGGCGGCCCTCGCTCCGCACGCCCGCGGCCGGCTGGCGCCGCCAGTTCCTCGCCGGGCCTGCCCGCGGAGGCTGGAGACGCGCCCGGGCCGGAGCCACGGAGGCCTCGCTCCGCCTCAGGCCGGCCCTCCCGGCGGCCCGGCGGCCGCGGCCGTTCCCTCGGGGCCGGCGCCCTCACTCCCCTCACGGCCCCGCCGCGCCTTCTCGCTCTCAGCAGACGCCCTTCCCCGACACCGACGCCGGCGACTCCGCGGCTGCCCCCCGCGCCGCGCCCCGGCTCTGCTCCTCACTCATCCGCGCGCCTGCGGCCTCCCGTCGCCGACTCCTCAGCGCGCAGCGCGGCCGCGCCGCCCCGGCTCCAGAAGGCCCGGCGGCCGCGCCGCCCCTCCGCTGCCTCAGCCCGCAGCCCTGCGGGTCCCCCTCTCCCACCGCCAGCGCTCCTGGAGCGGCGCCCGCGCGTCCTCTCTCCCGCCAGCCTGGCGGCGCCCGCGCGTCCTCTCTCCCGCCAGCCTGGCGGCGCCCGCGCCGTCGACGCTGCCGCGTTAGGGCGCGCCTGGCCGGCCGCCGGGAGCGGTGCGGGGCCGCAGGAGCACGCGGCGCGGGGCGCCGCCCTCAGACCTGGAGCAGACGCCGGCGGGACGCGTCAGACAGCAGCGGCCCGCGGGGGCCGTGCCCGCGCAGGCGGGGAGAGCGCCTGGCCACCGCCAGGGGAGAAGAGGGAGGCCGGCCGGGGCGGCGGAGCCCGGGCCAGGGCGGAGCTCCGGGTCTCGGCCGCGCCGGCGGCGCCTGCCCGAGCGAGGGCCGGCGAGCGGGGCCCAGCCGGCGGGGGCGGCCCGAGGCGAGGGGCTCAGGGCGCCTGCGGCGTCGGGAGGACAGCGTGCCCTTGTTGCTGGCGGCAAGCTTGGCAGAGGGAGGTGTGTGGAAGGAGCTGCCTCGCGTGGCTACGTTAGGGCTCACGGCCTCAGTGATGGCCGTGCTTCCCCTCGTCCGCTCTCGGTCCTCCTCGCTCCCAGACACCCCTCTGCTGGCTTACCTAGCGGCGTAGCCCCAACCCTCCTACCCGAGGGGTCTGGCACCTTGGAAACCACAGCCATCTCGGGCCAGGGTTGCTGCATACGTCCGCCCACAGGTACAGCTGGGTACCGAGCGCCAAGGAGCACCCAGCTGGGCCAGCCTGCTTCCACTCAGCTTCTTTCCTGCCCTCGTCTTGTCGAAACAGCCCCTCCTTCCTTCTGGTGGGGGTAAACGATCTCTGCCAAGACGCTGACTCCTCTTCTCACTTGCTGGTCCTTGGGTTGGAGGGGTCCGAGTGGCTGGGCAGCAGTCCTAGCTTGCAGTTCAAGGCACTCTTGCCATCCTTCCAAAGGAGAGTATGATCCCGTCGGTGACCAGGCCCTCCAGCCCTGCAGAGTCCAGAACTGAAGGAAGGAGATGCCCAGAGCGCCCTGAGAGGTCACCGAGGGTGGTGACAAGTGGGGCTCTTCTGTGCCCGCTCCCGGTTCCCAGGTGGACGTATTCTTCCTGCATGCACGCGTGCTAAGTCGCTTCAGTTGTGTCCGACTTTTCGCGACCCCCATGGACTGTAGCCAAGCAGTCTCCTTTGTCCACGGGGTTCTCCAGGCAAGAATACTGGAGTGGGTTACCGTGCCCTCCTCCAGGGAATCTGTCTGACCCAGGGGGGTCAAGCCCATATTTCTTAACATCTCCTGCCTCGGCAAACAGGTTCTTCACCATGAGCGCCACCTGAGAAGCCCCATGTATTCTTCCTTCTGAGACGTTTAGAGGCCCTCTGATGCCAGCCCATTGCTGATAGCCTGCCGGGCTAAAGATGATGCTTCAGATGTGTCTTCAGGAGGTCGTTCCAGTATTCCGTGAGGCTGGCTGATTCTGGAGGAGGCAGTGGGTGATAGCAGCTGTGTTCTTGGCCAGGAAGTGGTTCCCCTGATTGGATGCCATGTTACATGGGATTCTGTCCTGTGGCTCACGCATTCTGTAAGCCTCCAGACAGGGACACTGCCTATGCAGCTGTGAAGAGGAAATGCAAATATGTATCCGGAATAGAGATCGATTACTCTGAGGGCGGACTACCAGCCCTTCTGAAGTAGAAGGGGCTCAGTGTTGTTCGCCTGCCGCCAAGCAGACGGGTTGGTTTGCTCAATGAGTAATGCCAGGGCATGGAGTCAATACCAGTTTTTTCCTGTGGTTCACAGGCTATTTAGAGGCAGTGGCAGCTAGATCAGCCTTAGCAAACAGAAGTACATGTTGTGGGTCCCCGTGTAGCGTTCATCTCTGCTCCTGGCTCAGTATTCCCACTCTGCCGTGACAATAATGAAAGTTGGCTCATGTCAACTGTCATTTTTGTTTACTTGATTGCTTACTGTCTCTTCCACAGTAGAGACTTTCTGTCGGGTGTTACTGTGGAAAATAAAATTCCTCATAACTTGCTATTTGCTGCTTGTCCCTAGTCTTCCAGTGCTCTACCTTCTAGGTTCCTGGTTATTGATCTGGGTAGGTCATCGGTCACTGCCCAGGAATCTGTATATATATTCTTGCCTAGGGTCTCTTTTTGTTACATATAAAATTAATTATGAGACACATCACTTGCGCTTTGGGGAGATTTCTGCTCTCCACTTGCCTGGAAACTCCCATGGATGGAGGAGCCTGATGGGCTGCAGTCCATGAGGTAGCAAAGAGTTGGAGATGACTGAGTGACTTCACGTTCACTTTTCACTTTCATGCATTGGAGAAGGAAATGGCAACCCACTCCAGTGTTCTTGCCTGGAGAATCCCAGGGACGGGGGAGCCTGGTGGGCTGCCATCTGTGGAGTCGCAGAGTAGGACACGACTGAAGGGAATTAGCAGCAACTGGGTTACAAAGCCATTTCTGAATATAGTATATACAATTACCATCCACTTTTAGTTTCCACCCACATATTGACCTGGCTATAGGCACAGCAGGCTTAGGCTTTTTTTCCCTCCTACAGATGGCCATAAAAGGCCCCACAGGTAGTCCTAGATGTGATCTGGGACAGAGGCTACCTGTTCATGAAGCTGATTCTTACCCTCTGGTCTTGCTCCTGCTTGTAAACATTAAGCAGCACTGGCCAATTTTGCCCCTACTCTCTTAATTTTCTCTTAATTCTCTCTTAATACCACACTCTCTTAATTTTTTCTACAACTTCCTGGATCAAGCATCCTTGGCCACCACCCTCTCCTTGCTGGTTGTTATGATAACTGTGGCCTTCTGGCTGTTCGTGGCTGAGCTCCACCGACCAGCTTCTATCACCTCCCATCCTGAGTGCAGTTCTCTGAATTGCCTGGCCTGCAGACAAGGCCACCCCTGCACTCCTGTGCTGGTGCTCCTCTCACCAGCACATTCCCAGTGGCTTTGGAATCTTCTGGACCCCTCACGGAATACACAATCCTTCAGCAGGCCTCCTAGCGTCAATAA
This sequence comes from Litocranius walleri, assembly GCA_006410535.1. Lineage (NCBI taxonomy): Eukaryota > Metazoa > Chordata > Mammalia > Artiodactyla > Bovidae > Litocranius > Litocranius walleri. The sequence goes on along the minus strand of SJYG01000279.1, from coordinate 543,989 downwards.
TATATCTACTCCAGCATCCCAGTTTCTTTAGCTTTTTTATTCACTCCTATATCATATGAAGGGCAACTCAGACATTTCCACTTTGTCCAGCCTAGGACATTGTTTTTTCCAGGCTTCTAAGTGCCATCATAGCTGAAGATTTGTCCCATCCCCTTGGGTCCTTGCCAGGGTAGTAAATCCCATGTCCTGAGAAAGTTGTCTCAGGTTACTGAATTTTTTCTTATCCAGTTTTATTTTTGTAACTCCCTTGATCAAATGCTGTATCCCCAGAATTCAATCCCAGACGCAGTCTCCAGTTCATGTATTAATATAACACATGCTAATTCTTGCAGCTTCTTCAACGGAAATCGGTTTCCTTCCTTCCTTCTCAGGTACAGCAAATCTTCAGTCAGGTAATGTGGGGTTAATCCTAGTAATTAGCTTGGCAGTCAGACATGTGGGTAGAATTAGTTCCTGAGGGGGTTATCTGGTGCTTTGTGGGAAAAAGAACTCAGCAGACTCTTCCTTCTTGGAACTGCCAGTTCTTCCTCCAGGGAGGCAGGCCACTTCTCCAAGCTCTGGTAATTCAGGGGGCTCCACAAAGAAGCACCCAGCCAGATTTTCCCATTTCCCATTTCCGTACCCCAGGTTTTCCCAGTCCCAGCCCCTTCATTTATCACACAGACCTCCTTTGGCTGAATACGTACGTGTCACTGATGTTCAGCAGCCAGATCTTGATGCTCTCCCTCTGCAGGAGATAAGGGCCTCCTTGTACACCAGCTAAGCGCTCACTTGAGCCTCGGTTTCTAAGCATCCCTCTGTGAGGCTTCAGTATAACTTGGTAGTAACCAGCCAACAACACTGCAGGCTGTGTTCTCCGCATAGTCCCACAAGCCTGCATCATCTCATCAACCACGAGGGCATTTCCGTCCCCTGGATGCCTCCCAGATCATCGCTTTCCCAACGTCGCTCCAAACTTCTTTTCCAATCTCATCGCCCGCCGTCCCTCTCCTCCCACCAGCAGGTCAGCGTCCTCACCATCCTCCAGGCATTTTTTCTTGGCCACACCTTGCCTACACTGCGCGCCGTTGCCTGTGCTATGCCCTCTGCCTATAGCTGCACTTTCTGCACCTCTGTGACCCACTGGTCAAGCTCAGCTCAGGCACCACCTGAGAAGGTCGTAGAGCAGACATGCATTTGCTTTAAGGTCAAGCAGACTCGGGTCGTAACTCCAGTTTTCTCACTTCCTGCTGCAGGAACCCAGCGGCTTCCCTGGTGGTAACTCTTCTGTTGGCGCTCAGACAGCAGGGAGGATGAGTCTCCTGGTGCAGCGCAGAGTGCAGCTCCAGGCAATGCTGAGGGTGCGGTAAAGTCTGCCCGAGTGGGGTGCAAATGGAGCTGGGCCGGCGTGTTTTACATGCATCCAAGGTTTTCTAAATGTCAAACCCCCTCCGCAGGCCATGGGAGCTCTACGCCAGTCAGAAGAGTCAGGTAGTGATTGCTGGAGTGGGTGGTGAGAGGTGTGAGGCTGACTTAGCAGCCAAGATACTGGAGCCAAACGGGTCTACACTCAAGCCCTGACTCTGCTGCTCAGTGGTATGACCATGGGCCTCGGTTTCCTGGGAAACCTGGGAACAGCAAGGGTATCTCATAGCATGGTCGTGTGGGTTAACGAGGGAATGCATGGAAAGCATCCAGTGTCCTGCTCAGAGCTCTGCAGGCGTGGCTGGATGTAAACGCGACACTGATTGGTCCCCATTCCCGTCCCAGGTGAGGCTCTCTCTAGAACAGAGAACTGTCTCAGGTGGGGAAAGGCATCTTCCAGGCGGCCTGCGGGCCTCATGAGCCTGCTGGCCTCCTCTGGTCGTTAAAGCTCCTTGCCCCTCCTTCTCTCCTGACTCTTCTCCTTTGTATTCGGGGCCCCATTTCTGCCCAGATTCCTGAGCCCCATTCTTCCCAGGCTGTGCCCAGTGCTTTGAATCTCGTTTGCTCCCTCAGCATGTCAACATTTACCTGTTCTGTCCCCGTTTGATTAGGGCCTGGCTGGGGAGCCACCTAATTAATCTGGTGAAGCAATTAAGGGCAGGGCATTAGTGGCTGGCAATGCTGCGTTCCTCCCGGGGTGTCTGCCGCTCCCTTTAACAGGGTCTCCTTAACGTGATGCAAAGGAGTGACTGATGGGCTCATTTCAGGGCCCTTGCAAGGCCGGCGTCACTGGAATGCCAGCTTTCACAAAATCCAGCCGGAGGGCTGACCAGGAGCGTGAGGCTGAGAGCAGGGCTCTCCTGCTCCTCGAAGTCAGTTTTCATTGCTGGGGCACAGAGCTGCTTCAGGGGGCGTTTCTGAGCCCTGCGTGGATCTGGACCTTTTTTGACAAGACTGGTGGAGAAGCCCTTTCTCAGGGCTTCCTGCCTCCTTGAATAAGTCTCTCTCTAACCTTTTCCCAAACCACCAGTGAGGGACTTTTGACCATACCTTTCTAAGGATGTCATCCTCTTGCTTAAAACCGGTTGCTGGCTCCCTGTGACCTTCGGGTCAAGCCTGAACTCTTTCGTCTGACCCCCCTCCTGCTGGCCCCTGTGCACCCTCCCCCGGCGTCAGTTCCTGCCACCGTCACACCACCCACGTGCCAGGCAAACTGAACGACTTGCTGTTCCTCGAGTCCCGGGGACCTGGTGTCTGCCCCCACACCCACACCACAGCACTCCCATACCACCCCCGTCTCTCTCTTCCCCCCATAGATGACCCCGTGAGCTCCCATTAATTTTTTCAGAACTCATCTATTATTCAATCAGTTCAGTCGCTCAGTCGTGTCTGACTCTTTGCGACCCCATGAATCGCAGCACGCCAGGCCTCCCTGTTCATTACCATCTCTTGGAGTTCACTCAGACTCACATCCATCGAGTCGGTGATGCCATCCAGCCATCTTGTCCTCTGTATCCCCTTTTCCTCCTGCCCTCAATCCCTCCCAGGCTTTTCCAATGAACTCTTCGCATGAGGTGGCCCAAGTACTGGAGTTTCAGCTTCAATATCAGTCCTTTCAGTGAACACCCAGGACTGATCTTCTTTAGGATGGACTGGTTGGATCTCCTTGCAGTCCAAGGGACTCTCAAGAGTATTTTCCAGCACCACAGTTCAAAAGCATCAATTCTTTAGTGCTCAGCTTTCTTCACAGTCCAACTCTCACATCCATACATGACTACTGGAAAAACCATAACCTTGACTAGACAGACCTTTGTTGGCAAAGTAATGTCTCTGCTTTTTAATATGTTGTCTAGATTGGTCATAGCTTTCCTTCTGGTAAAGTCTTCACTATCCTTCCACTATTCCACCTTGGCAAAATGAGCCATTTTCTCTTCTGTCCTACCAAGTCTGAGAAAAGTGAAAAGCAGAAGTGTTACTTGCTCAGTCATGCCCAACTCTTTGCAACCCCATGGACTGTAGCCTGCCAAGCTCCTCTGTCCATGGGATTCTCCAGGCAAGAACACTGAAGTGGGTTGCCATGCCCTCCTCCAGGGATCTTCCCGACCCAGGGATAGAACCTGGGTCTCCTGCACTGCAGGCAGATTCTTTACAGTATGAATCACTTAGGAAGCCTGCCAAGTGTACCTCCATGATGATATTTCCACTTTCAGAAATGTCCTTGTTTTATATGTATCATCCCACATTAAGTGAAAGCTCTTTGGGTATTTGGAGCATGTCCTGTTTGAATCCTCAGCCTCAGGGATTCCAGGTGATCAATAGATGTGTTCTGAATGAGATGAATATGGTCATGGACGAACAAAGCTTAATTTGCATTCTGCATCTATCACACATTATCGAGCAGTTTTTTTAATCTCCGAGTGCTCCCGTTTCCTATTTTGGCAAACAGAAACAAAAGACTAACCCATGGAGACAGAGAGGAGATTTTCTGTGCACGAGAGCTCGGCGCCAGGCAGGGCACAGACCAGGCTGTCAAGTTGGGCTGCTCCCCTCTGCATGCCCGCCTGGGGACATGTCCGAGTTGAGCTGAGTCACAGTACTTTCGAAGACACACGCCCAGACTCACAGGAGAAATCAAGATACTCAGGAGAAATCCAGTGTCTGCTGAACACCTTCTGTGTGCCTTCCTTGCACTTGACATTTTACACGCTTTTCCCAAAGCTCTTTCTTCGGGTGTCCAGCTTGCTGACTGCGTTGTACTTGGAGACTAACGGTGGTTGCTCAGTGAACATTTTAATTTAAATAAATTTAACAATCTTTTCTACATCGATTCAGAGTTTGAGGACCATTTCTTCTCCTGCACCTTCAAGTTACAGATTTGCCTTGAACAACTACTATTATGCTGATAGATTTATATGCTGTTACTGCTGATGGCTTGAAAGAGCCTAGTCCTTCAGAATGGAATAAACGTGTTTGGCTTGCAGTTTCTGCCCAATTAATGAGTAAAGAATTTGAAGAAATAAATCTCAACTGTAAATTGACATTTTGTCCACCAATAACATAGAGATAATGAGAGAAAGAGGGAGAGAAAGGGAGAGAGAGGGGGAGAGAAAGGGAGATTCCTATATGTCTATGAGCATGGAGAGATAAACTCCTTTGGTAATTCACAGCCTAGCCTGGAATTTTGGAATAGCTCACTTGTTAAATGCTAGGAGAATCAAATAATTGCAAGTTGTTCAGATCGCTGTAGAATGTCAATCTTTGAGATGTATCGTCTGTAAAGACTGACAAGAAAATCTTTCAGGAGCCAGAACCCGAAGACTTTCTAGAAATAAGAGGAAAAAAATCCTACAATGAGCTTTCAGTTACAAAACAGTTTCAGACAAAGGGAGGTGACAGTGAAACATCGTGTCCTGGGCTTTGTGCAAACCGTCTGTTGGCACCTGGGCAAGACCTCAGTCCTTCCCTGTCAGACACGGGTCCTGCTGTATGCGTGCAGAACATTGCCTTGTGTACCTAGAAGGGTACACAAGTAATGGTATTTTGCTGGTGTCTGATGAGTATGTATTTATTTATGATGAAGCGATTATTTATAGGATACCTCATAAATGCCAGATGGTTCTTTAGGCACTGGGGAAATGGCAAAGAGCAAAATCATGTCTGCTCTCACAGAGTTTAGCTTCTGAAGGCTGCGGCTGGGGGACGGTGGAGAAAACATGGCTTCCAAATAAATTAATGAACGAGAAAAACATCAGAGTGAAAAGTGATAAGCGCAGGGGAACATCACAGTCCCTACAGTGGGAATGGGGTTGGCCGCTGCAGGAACGAGGGCAGGCCCCCCAGAGTGGAGAGTGGAGGTAAGGGCGTGCTGGGGTCGCGCTGGAGCCACAGATGGAGGCCCAGCTCAGTGCGGCGGGAAGCTGCCGGGGGATTTCAACCCGAGCAGTAACAGGCTCCAAAGAACATCTGGAAATGTGGGCAGAGAACAGGTCGCAGCGCGCTGAGTGGACGCGAGGTTTCCAATGAGAAGGTGCAGCTCCGGCTCGGGAAAGCCGCGATGGTGGCACAGACCGGGAGACACCAGCCCAGCCGGAACCAGGGGAGTGGCCTGCGATTCGCGTCTGGCCCCTGTTTACTACTGCTCATGAGACGTTTCCAAATGAAACTTTAGGCAGGAAAGCAAACTCCCATGAGAAGCTAATGCAGTTCTGTCAAAGAAATGGCAAAGGAACTAGACCGTCTTAGCCTTTTTGATGTTTAAACACTGAATGTAAGCCAAGATCTGTGGTTTATGCTTTATCTTACTTAATCATGTCAATTCTAAGGAGATATCACAATTATTTCTATTTTATGATATGGTGAAACTGAGGCTAAGAGACCCAAGCTCACACAGCTAATAAACAGTGTAGTTAACAAATGATACAATTTTAAAATAGGCATATAGTTAACAAACAGTATCATTTGAAAAACAGGCATTTTTCCAAAGAAAACATTCAGATGGCCAATAAGCAAATGGAAAGATGCTCAACCTCACTAATTATCAGGGAACTGCAAATCAAAGCCACAGCGACATCACCTCAGATCTGTCAGAATGGCTATCATCAGAAAGCCAACAAACTGTAAGTGTTGGGGAGGATGTGGAGAAAGGGGAGCCTTTTGGTAAAGCCTTTGGAATGTAAACTGGTGCGGCCACCATGGAAAACAGTATGGAGGTTTCCCTCCAAATTAAAAATAACACAAGCATACGCTCCAGCAATCCCATTCCTGGGTATTTATACAAAGAAAGTAAACACCAGTTAGAAAATATATATGCACCTCAATGTTTATAGCAGCATTGTTAACAGTAGCCTAGATACAAAAGAAATCTAAGTACCGACCAACAGATAAAGAAAATATGGTATTCACACACACACACACACACACTGAAATACCAGTCACAATCTTGCCATTTGTGATAACTTGAATGGACCTGAAAGTGAAATCTGCTCAGTCACATCTGACTCTTTGAGACCCCATGGAGAATTCTCCAGGCTGGAATACTGGAGGGGGTAGCTTTTCCCTTCTCCAGGGGATCTTCCCAACCCAGGGATTGAACCGAGATCTGCATTGCAGGCAGATTCTTTACCAGCTGAGCCACCAGGGAAGCCCTAAGTCAGACAGAGAAAGACAAATACTGTATGCTTTCACTTACAGGTGGACTCTCAAAAACAAACAAGTGTAACAAAACAGAAACAAGAGCTGTAGGTAGAGAGAACAAACTCGCTGCAATGAGAAGGGTGGGGGCAGGGGTGAGATAAATGAAGGGGATTAAGAGGCACAAATTCCCAGTATCCAATAAAGGTCACCATGCTGTAACGTGCAGCTGCTGACTCTCCCCCTAGATGGTTGGATCCTGGTAACAGTTCCAGCAGGGTGTTATCCCACCAAGGGGAGGTGTACATTATTCCTGCACCAAACAAGTCTGGAACAGTATCCGGGTTGCCCACCACACCCCTGACTATCTCACAAGCACTGAGTACAATCTCAGTTCAGTCGCTCAGTCGTGTCCGATTCTTTGTGACCCCATGAATCGCAGCACGCCAGGCCTCCCTGTCCATCACCAACTCATGGAGTTCACTCAGACTCGCGTCCATTGAGTTCGTGATGCCATCCAGCCATCTCATCCTTGGTCGTCCCCTTCTCCTCCTGCCCCCAATCCCTCCCAGCATCAGAGTCTTTTCCAATGAGTCAACTCTTTGCATGAGGTGGCCAAAGTACTGGAGTTTCAGCTTTAGCATCATTCCTTCCAAAGAACACCCAGAGCGGATCTCCTTTAGAATGGACTGGTTGGATCTCCTTGCAGTCTAAGGGACTCTCAAAAGTCTTCTCCAATACCACAATTCAAAAGCATCAATTCTTTGGTGCTCAGCTTTCTTCACAGTCCAACTCTCACAGCCATACATGACCACTGGAAAAACCATAGCCTTGACTAGACGGACCTTAGTCGGCAAAGTAATGTCTCTGCTTTTGAATATGCTATCTAGGTTGGTCATAACTTTTCTTCCAAGGAGTAAGCATCTTCTAATTTCATGGCTGCAGTCACCATCTGCAGTGATTTTGGAACACCCCAAAATAAAGTCTGACACTGTTTCCACTGTTTCTCCATCTATTTCCCATGAAGTGGTGGGACCAGATGCCATGATCTTTGTTTTCTGAATGTTGAGCTTTAAGCCAACTTTTTCACTCTCCTCTTTTACTTTCATCAGGAGGCTTTTTAGTTCCTCTTCACTTTCTGCCATAAGGGTGGTGTCATCTGCATATCTGAGGTTATTGATATTTCTCCCGGCAATCTTGATTCCAGCTTGTGTTTCTTCCAGTCCAGCCTTTCTCATGATGTACTCTGCATCTAAGTTAAATAAGCAGGGTGACAGTATACAGCCTTGACGCGCTCCTTTTCCTATTTGGAACCAGTCTGTTTTTCCATGTCCTGTTCTAACTGTTGCTTCCTGGCCTGCATACAGATTTCTCAAGAGGCAGGTGAGGTGGTCTGGTATTCCCATCTCTTTCAGAATTTTCCACAGTTGATTGTGATCCACACAGTCAAAGGCTTTGGCATAGTCAATAAAGCAGAAATAGATGTTTTTCTGGAACTCTCTTGCTTTTTCCATGATCCAGCGGATGTTGGCAATTGGATCTCTGGTTCCTCTGCCTTTTCTAAAACCAGCTTGAACATCAGGAAGTTCATGGTTCACGTATTGCTGAAGCCTGGCTTGGAGAATTTTGAGCATAACTTTACTAGCGTGTGAGATGAGTGCAACTGTGTGGTAGTTGAGAGTACAATCTCAACACACCCAGATAAAAATTCTGGCTTTAGAATCTGTACAAGCTGCTGTGAATGGACATATCAGAGGACACCCAGAAAACATTGACGCCTCCCTGCACCAAGCGCAATGCTTCCTCCCAGCTGGCATTGCAGCGGTCCTGAAGACCGCCCCAGAGAGGTGCTAGCCGGAGTCCAGGCATTTCATCTCTAGGACCCCACTGACCTGCAGGCCTGCCATATTTTCAAGACATTCTTGCGTAAAATTAAAAAAAAATGGCATTGGTCACTTTCACTGAATGTCTATATGCACAGTTGGTGCAACAAAAGTTAGTGCCAGACCAGCAGAGTGGATACAAGCTGCCTCCTCTGTCTCATCCCCAGTCCTGAGCCCATGAATTGGGCATGACGTGGGCTCGTAGATCTGAGATCTTATGCTCCAAACGTAGCACATTTTTCTGACTCCAAGAAATGCTTTGTGACTGCCTCATCATTCTGGGCTGGCCTCCTTGAAAGTCTGAAAAAGAACGATCACTTCAAGGGATTGACAGAAGGTTCTGCTTAGTGCCAGGAAAGGCTAGAGATTGCAAAGAGCTGCTTCTGTCTCTCTGTAAAGCGGCCAGAAAGTATGCTTGCAGAAAGAATCCGCCTGCGATTGCAGGAGACCCCTGGATCCGGAAGATCCCCTGGAAGAGGAGGAAATGGCAACCCACTCCAGTATTCTTGCCTGGGGAGTCCCCTGGACAAAGGGCCCTGGTGAGCTGCAGTCCATGAGGTCGCAAAGAGTCAGACACGACAGAGCGCCACACGGCCCCCAAGCACGGAGTGCAGTCAGCGTTTTATAAGAGCCTCGTCCTGTGTGGGGCTCAGCTGGTGAAGCGTCCGCCTGCAGCACGGGAGACCTGGGTTCCATCCCTGGGTTGGGAAGATCCCCTGGAGAAGGGAAAGGCTGCGCACTCCAGTGTTCTGGCCTGGAGGATCCCCTGGACTCTAAATTCCATGGGGTCACAAAGAGTCGGACATGACTCAGTGACTTTCACGTTCATCAAACTATACTTGTTTTCAAGAATGAAATATATGTGATTTTCTGTAAATATGCAGACCATTTCTTCACCTTACCAAGGGCTGTCTCTGAATCAACCACTGAATGTATGTCAGGGTCAGGAGCACATGGCTTGAGTCTGCGGCTGTGGAACAAGATCTAAAGAGGGCCTAGGACTTGCCAGGTGGGTTGGTGGCTCAGCCGGTAAAGCGTCTGTCTACAATGTGAGAGACCTGGGTTCTATCCCTGGGTTGGGAAGATTCCCTGAGGAAATGGCAACCCACTCCAGTACTCTTGCCTTGAAAATCCCATGGACGGAGGAGCTTGGTGCAGGCTACTATCCATGGGGTCACAAAGAGTTGGGCACGACTGAGCGACTTCACTTCACTCACTTTCTCTATGAGGTTCTAATGTAGGTGCACGTACCTCACCGTGCACTTAGGGGACAATCTTCACCAGCTGAGAGCTGCTCACGACGCAAGCTTACGTTCTAATTTTGAAAGCCTAACGCCGTAGCCCTTTTTCTATGGCCTCTCCAATATCTTCCTTAGGCCCTTATCTCCTGGTGGTTAATCAGAACAATGCTACTTCTGACACACCTTTCCACATCATTCCCTCGGCTCTCATGGCACTCTGAGGTAGACATTCTATTGTGTCAGTTTCTTGATACATGAACCTTTCTCCACGTTGTGACGTCTTTGAACTTGTGATGGGTTCTATTCCCAATGGCCACTTGCACCTGCTGTCCGTGTAGCAGCAGCGCCGTGTTAACAGGAAGGTATCAGTCGTGGTGTCCTTGCCATTGCCTAAGCTAGCTCAGCCTGACATATTTTTCCTTGTGAAATAAATGGCATTCATTGTTGTCAACTGCTAGCTCCTAACAGACTATTCAAAGAAGGAATATGAGTCTTGGTTATTGCCTTAAAACCTTCTATTGAACAAACTGGGATATTTTCCAGCAACAATATTTTCAGAATGAATGGGGCTTTAAAATTGCAGAAACAGCAGTGCAGCATTCTTTAAAACATGGCACACCACCAGGGCATCCGTGGCACAGAGGATGTTTCCGAACAGATGAAACGTGGGCACAAACTTGCTTTGAAACTGAGAGGGGCCCAGGAAAGGTGCATTATGAATGTGAACAAACTTCAGGAATACCCAGAGACTCTCAAACTTTATTGGTTCATGACATTTCTAGGGTCTGAGTTCTTTTTCATAGCACATCTAGGCTAAATGATATATCCAACAGTTTCATTTTTTAAATCCTTTGATCCAAAAACTTAATAGCCATTTGTAAAAATAACTTTGGGGGCTTCCCTGATGGTGCAGGGGATAGAATCCACCTTGCAACGCAGGGGACACCTGTTTGATCCCTGGTCCGAGAAGATTCCACATGAACAGAACAACTAAGCTACTGAGTCAGTGCTCTAAGCCCGCGAGTCCCAACCCCTGAGCTGAGCCTTCGAGCCGCAGCTGTGGAATCCCGCGCAGCTACAGCGGGTGCTCTGCCGCGAGAGAGACACCCGCAAGAGGGGCGCCCCTCACTCACTTTCTCTATGAGGTTCTAATGTAGGTGCACGTACCTCACCGTGCACTTAGGGGACAATCTTCACCAGCTGAGAGCTGCTCACGACGCAAGCTTACGTTCTAATTTTGAAAGCCTAACGCCGTAGCCCTTTTTCTATGGCCTCTCCAATATCTTCCTTAGGCCCTTATCTCCTGGTGGTTAATCAGAACAATGCTACTTCTGACACACCTTTCCACATCATTCCCTCGGCTCTCATGGCACTCTGAGGTAGACATTCTATTGTGTCAGTTTCTTGATACATGAACCTTTCTCCACGTTGTGACGTCTTTGAACTTGTGATGGGTTCTATTCCCAATGGCCACTTGCACCTGCTGTCCGTGTAGCAGCAGCGCCGTGTTAACAGGAAGGTATCAGTCGTGGTGTCCTTGCCATTGCCTAAGCTAGCTCAGCCTGACATATTTTTCCTTGTGAAATAAATGGCATTCATTGTTGTCAACTGCTAGCTCCTAACAGACTATTCAAAGAAGGAATATGAGTCTTGGTTATTGCCTTAAAACCTTCTATTGAACAAACTGGGATATTTTCCAGCAACAATATTTTCAGAATGAATGGGGCTTTAAAATTGCAGAAACAGCAGTGCAGCATTCTTTAAAACATGGCACACCACCAGGGCATCCGTGGCACAGAGGATGTTTCCGAACAGATGAAACGTGGGCACAAACTTGCTTTGAAACTGAGAGGGGCCCAGGAAAGGTGCATTATGAATGTGAACAAACTTCAGGAATACCCAGAGACTCTCAAACTTTATTGGTTCATGACATTTCTAGGGTCTGAGTTCTTTTTCATAGCACATCTAGGCTAAATGATATATCCAACAGTTTCATTTTTTAAATCCTTTGATCCAAAAACTTAATAGCCATTTGTAAAAATAACTTTGGGGGCTTCCCTGATGGTGCAGGGGATAGAATCCACCTTGCAACGCAGGGGACACCTGTTTGATCCCTGGTCCGAGAAGATTCCACATGAACAGAACAACTAAGCTACTGAGTCAGTGCTCTAAGCCCGCGAGTCCCAACCCCTGAGCTGAGCCTTCGAGCCGCAGCTGTGGAATCCCGCGCAGCTACAGCGGGTGCTCTGCCGCGAGAGAGACACCCGCAAGAGGGGCGCCCCGCTCACGGCTAGAGAGGGTCCACGCCAGCAACAAGACGCAGGCCAGCCCTGCGTGGAAATAAACACAGAAAGAAGCTCTTAAAAAACCCTGGTAATTTCACTCATGGATAACTAGAATATCACTAATGGAATGGGTGCGCATTTGGGGTGCTACACAACTTTTCAAACCGTGGAATCAACTTGGACACCTTCCCTTCCTGATCCACGCTGTTTTTTCAGTACTGGCTTTCTTTTATCATGGCAATTGCCAATAACCCAACTTGACAAAATACATCATCGAAGTATAGTCTGATCCCATGTTGAATTTATGAATAACTTGGAGCTCATAGTTGGCACCATGTCTAACATATGTCAAACATTATTGTGTTTCCCCTGAAAATATTAACCGTCCCACTGTACCCCCATTAGTTCACTGGCTCCCTGAGGTGGCTTGGTGCTTATTTTGGGAACCATGACCTTAACCAATCCATTTGGCTCATGGTTTACTTTTATGAATGCATAAGGGTAATACATGATAAAAAAGTAATGTCTAAGTAAGTATATGAGACCAATTCAATACATATAAAATAAACACTCCAAAGTGATAAATCATTTTGTTATAGTTGTAGTGACAAATTTTTCTTTCTTTGAGGAACATAAGTGCTTCTTATAACAGAGGCATCTTATGTTCTATTGATCAAGCTGATAAGGCATTCGATTCCGAATTGATCTCCCAGCCTCCAGCACTTAATGCGATGCTCTCTTGCCAGATTCGTTACCCTAGCTCAGAATTCTCAACTTTCCGTATCAGAATAGTCAAAATTTGCCTTTGCCTGTATGATAAAATCTAGGTTTCTCAATGTGACAAGTAATGCTCTCTGCAGCATATTCTAATCTACCTACCTCTGTAGCCTTATTCTTTACCTTTCAGGATAAAGAGATGCTCAGCTTGCATCTCTGGTAACTGGTAAAGTACTTCTCCACTCCAGGCTTCAGTCTCCCTATCTATAAGTTGAAAGGTTGGGTCACTTCTGCAGTTTAGCTTTTTTGAAAAAAAAATACGGAGACTGACATTGGGTTCCCAACGTTTTAGTCTATGATTAAATTTGGTGTTTATATAGTTGGTCTATTGTAACAGCACTGTGTTGCAAATAAAGTGAACTATAACAATATAAAAAAAAAAGCTGAATGAAGTTAGCTATATAAAAACCAGCAACTGGGGTTTGAAGAGCATCTGGGTTGGGGTGCTGGAAGGGAGGCATGCCTTTCAGGGTGTAGAAACTGCACCCCTTCTCCCACACCTTGTCCTGACAGTGCCTCTTCCATCTGGCTCTTCCGAGTGGTGTCCTTTATAATAAACTGGCAATCTACTAAATAGAAAAAGAAAAAAAAACTCAGTCCATCATCTTTATTGTTTTCACTGAGTTTTGTGGACGTTATAGACCATTGAGCCTTAGTTCCTAGACCAGCATACGGGCCCATCTAGATTCTTACTAATTACTCAAATTGACCAGGAGCATCACGTCACCTGGAAATCTGTTAGAAATGCCGAATCTCAGGACTGGTTGAATCAGTCTGCAGTTTGAACGTGATCCCCGGGTGATTCACAGACACACTGAAGTGTGAGAAGCCCTTGGACCCGGTGCTCTTGAGCAGGAGCGCTCAGTATCTGCGGTTCCCGGGTACAGACCTCACCGCTGCCGAGCCCTGGCTTGCGGCCTGACTTGCATCTGACGATCTGCTCTCGTGTTTCCGCATTCCTTATGCCCTGTCATCTCCGTGCCCTCCTCCTACTGACTCCTCAGGTTCATCTTCGCTTCCCTGTCCTTTAGCTCTGCCAGACTGTAGTCAAGTTCCTTTTCCAGGCTAAGTCACCATTTCCTCAGCTATGAAACAGGAATGATAGTATCGATTTCGTGAGGTTGATGAGCTAATATGTGGAAACTTGGTGCCACAGGGCTCGCGTAGCTGCTAGAGTGCTGTCCCGTCTGGAACGCTGCCGGCTGTGTGCAGCACAGACAAGGCCCCCTGCCCTGGGCTGTGGGCACTGCTTTACCAGTGCTTGTTGGATGCTGGAGCCTCATCTTGACTTGCCAGGCAGCTCTTCATAGGCCCAGTGGGTCCCGGGGATCGTCAGAAAGCCGACCGTGAGATTTCTGCATGTGTGTGACATTGCATTTTTGCATCATACAGGTTTTTCTCGCGCATCCACGGCAAGTGCCTCGTTTCTGTGTTTGGTCCTCTGGCACTTGACCCTTGACAGGCAGGCTTGGTGGGTGGAAGGCTTTCAGGAAGCCTCCCCCTCAGAACCTCTCCTGTCCTTCCCTGTGAGGTTGCTGTGGTGCAGAGTGTCTCAGCAGCCAGCCAGGGTGAAGGTGTCTTGGTTCCAGTCAGACGCTGTCTCTCTGCATCACGCTGCTTGTCTCAGCTGTTCAGCGGGAACGTCTGCATTCCAGCCTCACTCTCTCTCAGCTGTCTTGTCACAGATGCTGATGGCTTTAGGGAACATGCCTGTCTAGAAGGAAACAATGACAACCCACAGGCTGGTGCCGCGCTTTGTCCACAGTAGCACCACAGACATCCTTTCTCCCTGACTTCCTGTAGTGTCAAAAGCTATTGTAAAAATATCTTGAAAACTTTTGATTTAAATGTTAAATCAATTTCAGGGAAATAGAGATCCGTCACGTGGTTCCTTTGGGCCTTCTCTGCCCCCAGCTCTAACTGATGCTCATTCTTTTTCGGTTAAATCACCAAATTTATTTTGGCAAATCTAAAGTAAACACACTTCACCCTCTTTCTTACCACTCCCCTTTGGTAAGGTCAGGGCTAGTGTTTGTGTGAATCAGTTTCCTGAAACCAGGTCAACATGAGCAGAGAGGGCTTAGAAAGCAACGCCTTCTGGCCTTCACTGGAACAGCTTAAAATCACTTCTAAACTGAGGCCATCATGCTCACTGGGATTTCATCACCATTTTGGTGATTAGCTTCTCTTCCTATCACAAGCCCTAGTAAAGCTGTCTGTCTCACTGGAAACACCCAGGTTCTCTGCACCCTCAGACCTACCATTTAAATCCGAGATGCTCAGGGAGATCATTAATCCAGACATTCGACTGAACAGAGCCCTTTACCCTTTTCTCCCCGCAAGTAGCAAGTTATGCTAAGTGCGGGAGAGGAAAATGCAGTTACTCACGGAAAAGGCATTCATTTCACTTTTAAATTTCAATCTCCAGAGTGAAGGGTCAGGAAAGGCCAGGACAGAAATTCTTAGAGAAGAAAATCTCCCTGTTGCCCCACAGCCGGTAATCCTCCTGCTGCATAAATCATCGCATTCCGTGCCGTGTCGGCTCCAGCTGCAATCCCAGTGCCAAAGAGACGGGCTTTCTTCAGGGCTTCCGAATGTGACGGTTGTAATTATTTTGGGTCAGTCTGATGGATGAAGGGCCTTTTCAAAATAGCACGATTCATGAAAGAGTCGTTCCTACATATGCTCTTGGTGCTGGCCCAGTCCCGCTGTGGGAACAAGGGATCCGCCGTGCTATGCACAGCCCCGCCTGCAGCACACACAGGCCTCCTCTCCCCTCTGGGGTCACCCGTGCCGCTATCCATGTCCTCCTGCTTCACTCCTTTGGTGGGATACCAAAATACAAAAGATAAGGAAGGTGTATATGACAAGGTGGAGATGTTACTTTGTCAACAAAGGTCCGTCTAGTCAAGGCTATGATTTCTCTAGTAGTCACGTATGGATGTGAGAGTTGGACTATAAAGAAAGAAGAAGAATTGATGCTTCTGAACTGTGGTGTTGGAGAAGACTCTTGAGAGTCCCTTGGACTGCAAGGAGATCCAACCAGTCCATTCTAAAGGTGATCAGTCCTGGGTGTTCATTGGAAGGACTGATGTTGAAGCAGAAACTCCAATTCTTTGGCCACCTGATGCGAAAAGTTGACTCATTGGAAAAGACTCTGATGCTGGGAGGGGTCAGGGGCAGAAGGAGAAGGGGACGACTGAGGATGCAATGGCTGGATGGCATCACGGACTCGATGGACATGGGTTTGGGTGGACTCCGGGAGATGGTGATGGACAGGGAGGCCTGGCGTGCTGCAGTTCATGGGGTTGCAAAGAGTCGGACACGACTGAACGACTGAACTGACTGAGGTGAAGAGCAAACAGTGGCCTCTAAGTGTTCAAGTGAGAGCAAGACTCCTACGTCTTTCACTTTAACTGAAAGCAGAGAAACGGTTAAGCTTGAGCTTGAGTTTCACGACTGAGCAACTGAACTGAACTGATGCTTTTTTAAAAATCATTTTATTCATCTTAAAATTGACTCTCACCATGCTGGGCCTTCACTGTCGCGCATGGGCTTGGCTCTAGTTGCAGAGCGAGGCCGCTCTCTGCCTGCAGCGCCCAGGCTACGCGTTGCCGCAGCTTCTCTTGTTGATGAGCGCGGCTCTCGGGCAGGTGGGCTCAGCACTTGCAGTTCCCAGGCTCTAGAGCTCCAGGGTTGTGCTGCGTGGGCTTTGTTGCTCCATGGCAGGTGGGATCTTCCCAGATCAGGGATCAAACCCGTGTCTCCTGCATTACCACTGAGCCACTAGGGAAGTCCAGGCTCTTGACTCTAACCGGTAGCAAATGAACAAAGTAGAAAATCTCGCAAAGCTAGTTTTCTCAACTAGACCTTCTTGGGCTTCCTAACCCTTTAGGCTCTTCCCCACCCTCCGCACAGTAAGAGGTTGGAGGCTGGCCTCAAGCATGCGGGGAAGAGCGCGGCCCTTGGCCTTGGCAGCCGTGCCTTGCCTCTCGCGCTCTCCCACGTGGCACCATTCCCTCCCACCACCTGTCCTCAGCTCACCTGCCGTCTGTGCCCCCAGCCCTGTCCTGCTCCCTCCCCCTTCCTGGAACACGCCAGCCTCTCGCCTGCCATCTCTCATGACAGCGCACCTCCACACCCCGCTCGCCCCGGGGCCTCACTTTTGAAGCAGAAACTCCAATTCTTTGGCCACCTGATGCGAAAAGTTGACTCATTGGAAAAGACTCTGATGCTGGGAGGGGTCAGGGGCAGAAGGAGAAGGGGACGACTGAGGATGCAATGGCTGGATGGCATCACGGACTCGATGGACATGGGTTTGGGTGGACTCCGGGAGATGGTGATGGACAGGGAGGCCTGGCGTGCTGCAGTTCATGGGGTTGCAAAGAGTCGGACACGACTGAACGACTGAACTGACTGAGGTGAAGAGCAAACAGTGGCCTCTAAGTGTTCAAGTGAGAGCAAGACTCCTACGTCTTTCACTTTAACTGAAAGCAGAGAAACGGTTAAGCTTGAGCTTGAGTTTCACGACTGAGCAACTGAACTGAACTGATGCTTTTTTAAAAATCATTTTATTCATCTTAAAATTGACTCTCACCATGCTGGGCCTTCACTGTCGCGCATGGGCTTGGCTCTAGTTGCAGAGCGAGGCCGCTCTCTGCCTGCAGCGCCCAGGCTACGCGTTGCCGCAGCTTCTCTTGTTGATGAGCGCGGCTCTCGGGCAGGTGGGCTCAGCACTTGCAGTTCCCAGGCTCTAGAGCTCCAGGGTTGTGCTGCGTGGGCTTTGTTGCTCCATGGCAGGTGGGATCTTCCCAGATCAGGGATCAAACCCGTGTCTCCTGCATTACCACTGAGCCACTAGGGAAGTCCAGGCTCTTGACTCTAACCGGTAGCAAATGAACAAAGTAGAAAATCTCGCAAAGCTAGTTTTCTCAACTAGACCTTCTTGGGCTTCCTAACCCTTTAGGCTCTTCCCCACCCTCCGCACAGTAAGAGGTTGGAGGCTGGCCTCAAGCATGCGGGGAAGAGCGCGGCCCTTGGCCTTGGCAGCCGTGCCTTGCCTCTCGCGCTCTCCCACGTGGCACCATTCCCTCCCACCACCTGTCCTCAGCTCACCTGCCGTCTGTGCCCCCAGCCCTGTCCTGCTCCCTCCCCCTTCCTGGAACACGCCAGCCTCTCGCCTGCCATCTCTCATGACAGCGCACCTCCACACCCCGCTCGCCCCGGGGCCTCACTTGGGTTGGAATGAACGTTAGTGGCGTTCTGGTTTGCTTGTGAAGGAGGAGATCGCAGCTCAGAGGCTTGGAAGCTGCCTCCGCCCTCCCCTGCCCCTGCACGTCCAGGGCCGCAAGCGCCTCTGCCATGCCAGCAGCCTCACCATGCTCTTGGCGAAGGTGAAGGCTTCCTCCATAGGTTCACTGTCCTCCACCGTCCTCCATAGGTTCTGTGACCCGTGCAGCTGAGGGCTGTCTGTGGGGGTCTCAGACTGAACTTCCCCGTGTGCTTCTGGGAGGGGAGCATGGAGGAGGGCACAGTGAGGAGCGGAGTAAATAAGTTCAAGAGCAGGATGATGGAGTTCTTATCCAGATTAAAACTCCTGCCTTGCAATTGCTTTTCACTAGGACATACAACTGGGTATGTTAGACACACCCTCACTGCTTCTGCGCCACACGTATTTTACTTATCTTCACAGCAACCCTGTAAAGTAGGTGTGGTTACTGTTTTTTTTCAGGTGAGAAAATGGAGGTTTCAGAAGATCAATACTTTGGCCACAGTCACACGGTGACTCTCCTCCAGAGCAAAGATCTTTCCTGCGCTGGAATGCTGCTTTCACAAGAGCTCGGAATGGATGTGACAGAGATGAGAGGCGCTGATGGCCCACAGAGGAGTTATTTTGAGAGCAGTTAACTAGGGACTTGGGAGCAGAAAGATAGTGCAGACCTGCTAACAGCCTTGGAGAGTCAGATTATACATGAGGAATGAGGAGACAGTGGAAGGAAGAAATGAGAACTTTCAATTACTAGGAAAGAGATCAAGAAACACGTCAGCTGCTCACACCATCTGCCCTGCGCGCTTTCCTGGCACCTATCCACCGAGACCGCCTGGGTGAAGCCCCAGGCTCTTGACTGCACTTCAGTACCTCCTGGGACCGTCACACAACCAATGGGTGCGAACATAGAAACCGGTTCGATCGGTCATTCTCCGCCCAGGATCGCTCTTGCCCTGGGCCTCCGTTGCTGTCTCCTGGGATGACCTTGATGCTGCCCCTTTACCTGTAGGCACCTGGCTCTGCTTCTGGATTGTACTGACTTCCCTTTCCAGCTGCCTGATGAAAGTCTCCACTGGGAGCATCACCTATCCTCAGACTCAGTACTGCCAAGCTCAACTAATTCCACCCCCAAACTCCTCCTCCTAACTCCCTGTTTTTCCAGCTGACCAGGTTTGCAAACAATAATCATCCTTGATGACTCATTTTCTTTCCCTTCCACAGAATTCAGCTGATAACCAAGTTGATGCAACGTCCATCTCTAATCAGTCACCTTCACATTAGGACTACAATTCTAGTTTGAACCCTCATTTTTTCAGAAATGATTATTGATAAGAGAGCCTCTTATCTTTCAGCTGTCTTATTTTTTCCTTCATCTTGGGGCCAGATCATTCTGGAACAGCTTCCATTATTTTGCTTCTCTGCATTAAAATGTTTGATGACTCTCCACGGCCGGAACAAGTGCATATTCTCCAGCTTGGTTTCAGAGCCCCCAAAATACGGCCCCTTGTGGGGACACCTGCTGTTTTTCCATCCCAGAAGCCAGCTCTTACAGTGGTAGTGTCTTTAGGATTCCTTATGGGGACTCATTCCCTCGTCCATATGAACTGACTGGCACTGATGCCTTTTCTTGGCTCCGGGAGGGGACATAAGACACAGTAATTGGTTCAGGGAGAGGCAGAAATGACTTAAATCAGAACAAAGGATCTCTATTCTGAGTCTTGGCTGAGCAGTTGAGAAAAAGCAGCTCGTTTTCTGTTGAGACTGCTAGAATTGGTATGATAAGAGACTGAAGCTGCCAGGAGTTAACAACTAAAACGTGATAATGAAACCAACAGGGAGAAAAGAGACATTTACAGGGCAAAGTGGGAGTCCCCGGATCCAGCTTTGATTGAAGCCAGAGCTCCCCTTGACCTTGCAGTGAAGTGGGCCAATTCTTGTATTTCTGAGCTTAAAGAATCCTGAACCTAAAAAATTCTAATGCAGCCTTCACCTACCCTTTCAACTGTCTCCTCCTACCCTCTACAGTTACGCCAGACTATTTGCCCTTGTCTCAGAGCCTGATGATCTTGGATGCTCAGGCTTGTTCTGTTCTTCCAACATGGAACACAGCCTGTTGCCATCTCTACCCGCCCGGTCTTTTTAGGTCTGTTTCGGATGTTACTTCCCATCTCATGTCTTTTCTGCCCTGTGGCCACACAGATTCTTGCCCCCGTTTGAATCCCACTCTCTGCGCTAAGGCTTCTCTGTCATTAAGGACTCAGCATCTTTCATCAGTGGCCCATGCTAGATGTTCAATAAACTAGCGTGACTTGGACCAAAGAGAAGAGGAAAATAAAGTGCTGCCTGTGTAGAAATAAAACTAACATTTGTTGCAGAGAGCTGACTTGAAGTCCTAAGAAAAACAACAGGAAATCGCTTTTATCCTTTCTACTTCTTACCTATTCCAGAAGATGCATAGGCATTTCCACCGTACTTCCTTAATCACACAGTGACAGTAAACTATGATTTGGGGCACAAAAGCACTTTGAACCTGTGGGAAGCAGCAGTACTTCTGGCTACAGGAAGACATTCCGTTTACTTTGACTTTGGCTGCCTCCTTTTAAATATAGACTCTGTTGCTGTTTTGTTGCTGCTTTAGTGTTTGGGTTTTTTTCTTCTCAAAGTCAGTACTGCAGATTTATTTCACTAGCAACGTCAGTATTTCTGAGGCTATTGTATTGCTTTCTTCTTCAGACTACTGCAAATTCTTTGAGCCTTGTGGGTTTTACCATGACACTATTTGAGAGGAATGTTCAGTTGTATTCAGTGTTTATATAACACCTGCCAGTTTATCCTCTAAGTGATTTATGGCTCCTCTATGGAAGAGGAAAATAATGACAGTGCAGTCTGGCAGAAGAGGGGCTCTTTCTATAAATGCTAACTGAAGAGCTTAAAGAAGAAAAATCCTTGAGTCTCTTGTCTATGTGGTGTCAAAGACTCCCTTTGCACCCCACACGTTAAAATAGTTACTTTGATGTCATATAGACACAGCCTATGGAATCAGACATTGGATTCAGAAGGAACCCTAGGGCTGAAGTCCAGACCTCTTCCCGCTGTGTTTCTTCGCTGCCACAGGCTACATATGCTTGAAGAGCTTCTTTATAGCTTAGCAGAAAAGACATCAGGGAGGTTGTGTTTTCCTTAGTAAGAAGCTTAGAAAAGGAACTTCAGGTAGTCTGTGCTTTTTCCCGCCTTCCTGCTCGGATATTTTTAGTGTATGGGACTGTTATTTTCATGAAAGGTTAAAAGCCAGAAAAGCGTGCTGACCAAGGCTGTCCTCCTTAAAAAGGATTCCCCAAGGCCCTGTCTGATTCCACTGGCCTTCATCTGCTTACTATTTCGGCTTTTCCTGCCCCTGTTCTTTCCCACCAACTTCCCCTCTTTTGCACGGCTTCTATTTATTGTCGCTCATTACTCCTGATTATTCATGACTTTGATGTCTTACTTTCTCTTCTTGGGTATTTCACTTAATTCCCCAAATGGATGGTTCATTCTAACTCCTTAAATTCAGAACTCTTCAGAAGGATCTTTCTAGGGAAAACTCACCTGTTGGCTCTCCTAAACTGGGTTGGAGATCACATGCAACAGTGAGCTTTGGGGAAAGATCGTGTCTGAAAAGGGCTGTGGGCATGGCAAACATTCCCAAGCTTGGCCCAGCCAGACGAGGCAGCTCATAATTTATCACTGATGTGTATGGCTACATTGCCTAGAAGAGCATATAAACAATAAAGGATTTCCACATCCTTATGGTATCAGGGGACATTATCAACACATTTCAGAAAACTGTTTAAAGGCTACTCAAAGGAAAAATTTTTTGAAAGGATAAAAGAAAGTAAGAATGTCACATATTACCATCATTTATCCCTCTTTGGGTATCCTGACTGTCATTTCTTTGGGATATGGAGGAGGAAAAAATAAACACAGGTTTTCAGTCAACTTTCAGAACCAGAACCTGGCTTCTGCATTTTGATGGGCTTAAAGTTCATTTTAACACCATTTGCATCCTTAAAAGCAACATATTTTCACCAAGTAAACATTCTCACTGCTTTCTTATTACAGCAGCGTCATAGTGGGCAGAAAATGTTAAAAGAGGTGAATTTTAGGGAAGGTAAAGTTCAACCACTCCAGCATACAACTGAGTCGATGGACTAACTATGAACATCATTGTCTGGGGGGGACTCATCTCGTGGGAACTTTGCTGTGATGGACCATCAGTGGGTTTTTCCTGATATGGTTTGTGCCTGGGAAAGAAAGGAAGAAAACTAATTCCTCGAGGTCTGAATCTTATTTTCAGGATGCAGTGAAGTTGGTAAGAAAAATCTGGAGGCTCAGCTCAGATGGGCCAGCAAGTAACATTTGTTGTCTGGTTGACAGTCTTTTTTTTTTTTAAGTCAGCAAGTGGTAATGATGACATCATATAAAACCATGAAACAAGAATCAGCAAAATTCTCAACACAAAAGATCTGTAGTGAACGGTTCTTTTCCTCATTTTTTATTGACATTTTTCTTTTCCTCAATGGTGTGACAGACTGTCCACTGTTGGGGTAAAGCTCAACACTCACTCAGCTTATCTGTGCTCTAATAGACGGCACATTTATCAAGCACTTAGCGGAGGGTACATTTTTAGCCTTTGGTCAAGGGATAGTAATTTCATAAATAACCTATTTGATATTGAAACATATGATCTTGCCTATGATCCTTGGGCTTAAACAACTGATAAACAGGCTGCCTAGACTTACTTATTTACCTACTTAGATACTTACTATTAATTTCTGTTGCAGCCATGAAATTAAAAGACACTTGCTTCTTGGAAGAAAAGCTACGACAAAGCTAGACAGCATATTAAAAGCAGAGACATTGCTTTGCCAACAAAGGCCCGTCTAGTCAAAGCTATGGTTCTCCAGTAGTCATGTATGGATGTGAGAGTTGGACCATAAAGAAAGCTGAGTACTGAAGAATTGATGCTTTTGAACTGTGGTGTTGGAGAAGACTCTTGAAAGCCTCTTGGACTGCAAGGAGATCCAACCAGTCCATCCTAAAGGAAATCAGTCCTGAGTGTTCATTGGAAGGACTGATGTTGAAACTGAAACTCCATAGGAAACCGGTGGACTATACTTCTTACTGAGTAACCTTTTCTGGGACTATGATCCTATCTAACTTCCACCCTCCTCTTCCCCTACTGTCTCCTACTCTACCAACCTACCGTAGTGGTTAAGTTATCAGCACTCAAACTCACTTGAGGTCCTCAACCACTACCTGTCCCTCCGGACCGCACGACGTCAGGTACCCCAACGTTCTCAGCCTGTGCTGACTCGCTGACTTGACTTGACTTAAAGACAACACATAATAATACATAAAATCCCTATCCCCTACCCAACCCTAGTCGTTAGAATTTCATCTTTGGGGTTTATAATTGACCCTCAGAAACTTTGGGGTTTATAATTGACCCCTAGATCAACTCATCTATTTTATGTACACTCCGTTCAACATTCCATCTTAGGGTCACCACGAGTCAGACTTGAGATGCAATATTAGTGAACCCCTTGAAATTTTTAATGACCACGACTCAGGAAGGAGGTCTCTGGGACTAGTACGTTCCATGACCTAGTAGACCACTGTTGACATTCAGGATCACAAACTGAGAACTGGAACCCTCGTGTAGATCTCAGTAGTCCTACTGAAAATTTCCAGGAACGAGTATCAAGTCATTACCGTCTTAGAGATCCCTACCCTCGATCAGACGTCATAGAGAACCCAACTGTTTGTGCAGAAATCTCTGTAAGCGTCGTTCCCTTCTCTTTACTACAGACCATATCAGTTCTTCTAGGGTACCTCTTCTCGTGTCGTACCAAACTGGGTCTTCCACCGTCCGAAAGTACACTCCTTTTTGTTCCCGTGCCTGGACCTTGGTTCCGGTCACCCCCGAGTCAACCTTGTGTCCTACCTGTTGTCATCCCACAAGGACAAACTTTTTTGTCGTTTGTGTAAACCTCTCTGTTCCATTTCTCTTAGTCCTAAATTTCAGTCCGACGTTGTGAGTATCTTACCGTTTTCAGGGCTTGTGACCGGAGTGGTTTACGACCGTTCGTTCACCTCGTTATCCTTGAGACTGAGCAACGATCACCCTTACGTTTTTCCTTGGCGGTGAAACTTTCTATTAAGTCGTCGAAGAATGTTTTAATTTATATAAGAATGGTATGTTAGGTCGTTAACGTGAAGAACCCTAAATGGGTTTACTCTACTTTTGACACAGGTGTGTTTTTGGACGTGAGGGTACAAATAATGCCGAATAAGTATTAGCGACTTTGGACCTTCGTTTACCCTTAGGGAAGTCATCCACGCCTCTTTTTGCTTGTGTAGGTCTGTCACCCTATCATAAGTTACGATTTCTCTTGCCTTTCGGTACCTCGTTAGAATTTGCATATAATGACTCACCTTTTTCGCGTAGACTTTACCGACACATTATATGCTTAGGTTACTATGCCGTAAGACCTTTTCCGTTTTGATACCTCTGTCGTTCTAGCTACCAACGGTCCCCAACCTCTTCTTTCTCCCTACCTGCCCGTCTCGTGTCTCCTAAATCTCCTCACTTTGGTAAGATATACCTGGTGTCCCCACCCCTGTCCAGTAACATGGAGACAGTTTTGGGTTTTATAGTGTGGTTCTCAATTGGGATTGGATTCGATTCCTGAAACCTACTATTACCATATAGTTACGTCCGGGTCGCTAACATTGTTTGCATGGTAAGATCAGGTTCTCCGACTATTACTCCCTTCGACACACAGAATCCCACCGTACCCTCCCTTCCTTATATACTCTTGAGAAGTAAAAGACGAGTCGAAACGAGACTAGAATTTTTCATGAGATTTTTCTTTCAGATTAAAAAAAATTACCCCCGTTTTTTCGGTCATACCCCTTACCTTTCATTAGACTGGAGGCAGCAAAGTGCTTTTATTTCTTGAGCAGGAAATTGATAAGAGCAATGTCTTAAGAAGAAGACCTTGTCCACAAATGTATGGAGAGGATCAAAAAGCAAGGAGCTGTGGCAACAAAACAGGAGCTAGATGCTGAGAGAGGGTTGAGGATTTGGTGGCGATCTGAGACTCAACATGAAAGCAGCCTTGATGATTGGCATCTGACCTTGAGCCCCATGCTTCTCTTTTCATTATTCTGATTAATGAAAGCAGCGCTGAAGCTATCTGAAAGGGAAAAGCATGAAAAAAGAGTTGAAATGTGCACTCTGCTCTGAAATATCTGTGCTTCAGAATGAGGCTAGAAGGCGGCATATGGGAAGCACTTGAGTACATTAAAAAGCCACCGTGTGAATTATTTTAAAAATCTAATTTGCAAAGGCCATTGGTATTGCTTGGGTGCATTTGTAAATCAGGCAGTCGCTGAAGTCATCTTGAACAGCTAGAGCTATAATTTCCATGAAAAGCCTCAAAATATTAAAACATTAATTGAAAAAGAGCACTTTGAAAACCCTGTTTGCAAAGTTCAGTCAGCTGGGCAGGATAGGGTCAGGCCAGTTTTTCATCTGCAAGATAGGCTAAGCCTTTTTGCATGATTGCCCTGGAAAACAAATCCTTCATACAGTAAATGAATGGCTCCTTGGTCTGTTTGCTTTATTAAAGGCGAGCGCAGTCCTTTTTATTTATCATGCTCTCAGTTTCTGCTAAACTCTCAAACTAGAATATAAAATATCCTGCGTTATTTAATCTGCAAGCTATTGTTTATTCCCCCATGGAGTGAAGCCAGGGCTGGCAGACTCCGTTTTTATCCTAATGGCTGTGAAGTGTCAGGGGCATCTGTGATGAGCAGCCTAGCAGGACAGGCGTCTGCTGTCCCCTGCCCTTCTCTTGCCGGCTGGCAATTTGGGGGCGGGAGGGTGGGCGCAGGCGCTCCCCCAAATGCTCCCTCCTGCCAAGCCTTCGATCACGTTCACAGAAGAGAGGGTGGCGCAATGTCAGCAGCCACACAGCCTCACGTTTCCTCCGAGGCAGCTGGCAGAAGCCGCGGAGAACAGAAGGGTGAGTGTGGGCTTGTCTGAAGGTCTTTGCCGGTTTCAAGGTCAGGTAGTGAAGGCACGTGGAGCCTGGAAGGATGGAGGAGGAGGAGGAACTCCGACTCGCCCTTCCTGGCGCAGGGAGTTTACATTAGCACATTTTATGCTCTTTCCATCTTATGAGAGGAGAAACGTTCTTCTCACCAGCAAGCTGCCGAGCGGGCGGTGAGCCCCGACTGCCCAGCTTCCCAGCCTGAGTGCTCCCCAACTCCGCTGCTTTTGGCGCTGGGCCTTCGGCCAGCCCTTCCGGGACCCCGAGGGCTCTCTGCTCCCCCGTCTGTGTGACCCCCAGTTGCACGACTTCTGAGGTCCTTGCCCGGATGGCCGAGCCCCAGGGCGCCCTCATGCAGAGCTCCCGCTCCGCCCTCCAGACCGCAGGCCAGCTGAGGAGTGCTCCTTCGCGACACACGCCCCGTTAGGCTTGCGGCTTAAGCGAGGTGTCAGAGTGTGGTGCCTAACGTGTCATGCAAAGCACTGGCGCGCTGCTGCGGTGACCCCTTTTCACAGCCTGTCTTACGACCATCTGGACACTTCCTTCTCTTGGAGGCTCTTGGCTGGTGGCCAGAGCAAGTGCAGCATGCTGAACAGATCGATAAAGTTAAGCACATTACCATAATCCGCAGACATTAAAACGTGAAGGCCGCATTCCCCTGACAAAGCTTACATCAAGCTGAAGGTTCTTTGGCACAGGAGATAGATTCATTAGGACGTCACCTCTGGGGACGGTTTCTGCACAGCTTAGGTCACTTAGGAGAGTTTCATGGTGTGGACTTTGCCAAACTTTGTTTATTGGCATAGGGCTCCGGTCACAATCTGATCACGCTAGCAGCCTTTCCTTACAAAAGAGGCAGTTCCCACGTCTGTCACCTAAAACCCGGCGTTGACACAGGAATTCATTTGAGCTCTGTGAGATGGATATCCTGGTCTAGTGAACATAAACACCTGTGTGGTTTTTTTAAAATGTTTACACTGTGAAGTTTCACGTGTAATCCTTTCAGTATGTGAAGTCAAGACAGGAAGTCTTTTAAAAATCAATGAATATTTCTCAAGCGTGTGCCCAGTGCTATTCCAGGCACTGGAGATGCGGTGACGCTGTGTCACAGGCTAGGGGCTTTCCCTTCACCGAGACAGACAAGCAAACATAGGCAGAAGGTATTTCAGGGGCCTGGAGATGCTGTGAAGAAGGGCGGTGTGGAAATGTAAAGCTGGACAGGAAGGCAGCTAGTGAGGTAAGTAAGGAGTGCAGAGAAGCTAGGTCCATTATGTGGAGAGAAGGCGTGTGCAAGTCAGGAAGGTAGGGGAGAAGCAGCCTAAACAGGAAGAACACCACGGGCAGTGTCCTGTGCGAGAATGAGCGTAATTTACAGCAGGAATAGCAGTGGAGCCGCTGGGAGCTGCGGAGTGAGATCCATCGGCAGAGCTAGGCCACGCAGAGCCTTCCGGGGCACGCGGGAGACTCGCGGAGTCAGCGGGGGCTTAACGTAGGGACGTGACGTTAGTTTTGATTATTTTATCTTAATATTTATTATCATTATCTGTGATTCGTTCTTTTTGTTTTAAAAAAAATTGCTTTGGCTATGGCAGTAATTCTTAACAGGGGACGATTTTGCCCCCCAGGGGAACTTAGTCACTGTCGGGAGGCATTTCTGGTTGTCCCAACTGGAAAGTGCTACTGACATCTAGTGGGCAGAGGCCAGGGATACTGCTAAACACCCCCTGATTCCTGGGATGGCCCCCACAGCGATCAGATCGACAGCCTAAAATGTCGTACTGCTCCAGCCGAGAAACTCTGAGCTTTGGTATAAAGAGCTGATATTTCAGGAAGGAGGAAAGAGCGGGAGTAGAAGCCTGGGGCAGGAACCCCGGAGAAGTGACAGTTATTTGGACTGAAACGGCAGCCACAGCGCTGGAGAGAGGCGGCGTGATGCGGGGCAAGTTGCATGGGTGGCTGCAGGACGTTCAGGAAGGGAGTCAAGGGTGACGCACAGTTTCTAGTCTAGGCAACTGGATGGATGGTGAAGTCATTTTCCAAGGTGGGAAAGAAAAAGGGAAAGTTCAAGAGTTTTGCTCTGGGCATCTTAAATGTGACCTCTGCTAGGTAAGCAACTGAATGCGAGTCTGAAACTGAATCCCAGGCTTAGGAATGAAGCCGTGGGTGGTCAGTCAAATCCGTTTCACCTGACCTCACTAATCAAGGTGGTCTTCAAAGGGCTTGCATGCGTCCCCCAAGCTGCAGCTAACTAAATAAGGTATTGGAGTCAGCTGTGTCTCGTTCCAGCTGAGCTGGTTAAGACCGGTTAGAATCGCCAACGCTCCAAATGGGCCTGCGCGAGTGTCCACCTGGTGGTTTTTGTGACGTCAGAGGGCCAAAGCTCCACCCCCAGAGCGTGCTGAGTGCCTGCAGAGACCTGGCGCTGGCTATGCCTGTGCAGGACAATCACCACGCCTTTTCCCATCCCCTTTCCCCACGTTCCCCACGCTTGCTTCTTTATTTTTATCCTGCAATTCCTCTGAGCCCATTGCTTTTGGAGAGGCAGATCTGAGACCTCTCCCCTCCCCTTGTTTGACTGCCTTGCAAATATATCCTCTCTTTGTTGCAAATTTCAGGCATGTCAGGGCTTTGGCAAAGTGAAACTAGTTCAGTTAACAGTTCAGTTCCCTTGCTCAGTCGTGTCCGACTCTTTGCAACCCCGTGGACTGCAGCATGCCAGGCCTCCCTGTCCATCACTAACTCCTGGAGTTTACTCAGACTCTTGTCCATTGAATCAGTGATGCCATCCAGCCATCTCATCCTCTGTCGTCCCCTTCTCCTCCTGCCTTCAATCTTTCCCAGCATCAAGGTCTTTTCCAATGAGTCAGCTCTTCACATCAGGTGGCCAAAGTATTGGAGTTTCAGCTTCAACATCAGTCCTTACAATGAATATTTAGGACTGATCTCCTTTAGAATGGACTGGTTGGATCTCCTTGCAGTCCAAGGGACTCTCAAGAGTCTTCTCCAACATTACAGTTCAAAAGCATCAATTCTTAGGCACTCAGCTTTCTTTATAGTCCAACTCTCATATCCATATGTGACGACTGGAAAAACCATAGCTTTGACTAGACAGATCTTTGTTGGCAAAGTAATGTCTCTGGTTTTTAATATACTGTCTATGTTGGTCATAGCTTTTCTTCCAAGGAGCAAGCATCTTTTAATTTCATGGCTGCAGTCACCATCTGCAGTGATTCTGGAGCCCAGGAAAATATAGTCGGTCACTGTTCCATTGTTTCCCCATCTATTTGCCATGAAGTGATGGGTCCAGATGCCACGATCTTCGTTTTCTGAATGTTGAGCTTTGAGCCAACTTTTCCACTCTCCTCTCTCACTTTCATCAAGAGGCCCTTTAGCTCCTCTTCACTTTCTGCCATAAGGGTGGTGTCATCTGCATATCTGAGGTTATTGATGTTTCTCCCGCAATCTTGATTCCAGCTTGTGCTGCCAGTTAACAGTTACTAGCATGTGGGCAGTGTGTACACCCTTGAGATTGGATTAGATAGCCTACAGAGAGGGCTACTGGGAGGAGCAGAGGAGAGAGTGCTGATCTCCCAATATTTAGGGGCCAAATTAAGGTAGAAGATGCAGAGCTGGGCACCGTGAGGGATGTCAGGGGAGAAGGGAAACCAGACAAATGTGGCGTCCTGGAAGACATGAGGGGTGGTGGGAGAGGCTTGGGGAGTGGAGCTGTCATCTGTGTTGAATGTTTCTGAGAGGTCACATAAAATCAGAGCCAAAAAAAAAACCCAACCCAAATTTGTCTGGCTTAATTTGGCCAAGGCAGTGCTGGCACAGGCTAGGGTAGGCTTCTGTGAAGTGGATGGAAGTGGATGGCTTTGAACCCTGACTGGACTGGCTTGAAGGGAACATGGAGGTTTAGGAGATGTAAGAACAAATAGTAATTCTTTCAACAGATATTGCTGTAAAATATTCTACGACCACTGAAGACGCAGTAGTTTTCTAAGAATGTATTTGGAAAACCACTACACAAAATTAATTTCAACAACAAAACTTCCTGTGCCAGCAAGGGCAATCAGTGTTTACTCTCAGTAAGTCCTCTCTTCTGAGCCTGAAATTATAGCAAGATTTTAATCTTGGCACTGTCACTTCTTAGCTCTTTGAACAAGTTGCTTCATCTCTTGAAACACAAGATTTCTCATTAAGAAATCAGTAGGGGCTACTGTGAAGATTAAAGGAAATAACATATGCAAATTGCGTGTGTCCCACACGTTCCTGCTCCTCTTTTCTGGAGCATTCTCTCCAGGGCTCTGGCTGAGGGTGTGGCAGTGCTGGTCATCGTGGGGGCTCTGCTTCTTTCTCTCCTCTCCCCTTTGCCGTCTTTTCATCTTAGCAAGTACAGTGCCCACAAGGCAACAGACTTGCACCCACTTGCTTCCTGTTACCCTTGAAGCATCTAAGTGACAGTAAAAATAAGGCAGGATTTGTTTCTGAGACCCTGTAGATAACGAAATATGGAAGCTGTGACAACTTCAAGGGAAGAATACCTCCAAATTTTTGGTTTAGGATTTTGATACAGCCAGAACCATAAACAATTAGCTTTCCCCAATGCTCCTAACATAAATGGAAAATTCTTCTAAGAAAGGAAAACCAAAAAACACCAAAAAAAAAAATTGAAATAAGAACTCTTGAATTATTTATACAAGGAGAAGTGAGAAAGTTTCTACTGACTTAACCTTGAGTGTTGAAGGGCCTGTGAGAGGAGTATTGATGAGCGAGAGTGTCGGGGGAGGACCACGCCCTTTGTGAGCACAGACCGCATATCAAGTCATGGTTTCAACCCTCCGGATTGACTGAAGGGTCCGTGTGATCTCCGTGCCAGCTACAGCTGTAAGAAGTTTCACACGTTTGTCTCTTCCAGACCCCAGGTCCCCACTGCTAAGTCATCTCAGTCGTGTCCGACTCTGCGACCCCAAAGACGGCAGCCCACCAGGCTCTGCCGCCCCTGGGATTCTCCAGGCAAGAACACTGGAGTGGGTTGCCATTTCCTTCTCCAATGCATGAAAGTGAAAAGTGAAAGTGAAGTCGCTCAGTCGTGTCTGACTCTTCGTGACCCCATGGACTGCAGCCCACCAGGTTTCTCCATCCATGGGATTTTCCAGGCAGGAGCACCGGAGTGGGTGCCATCACCACCGGGCTCCTCCGTCCCTGGGATTTTCCAGATGAGAGCACCGGAGTGGGGTGCCATTGCCTTCTCCACAGTTCCCCACTACTGCACTGCATTCCCTTAGGTTGGAGCCTCAACTTCCTAAAACACCATCGATGCGAATATTCTGAGATGTGCCTAATGGACAGGAGATAATACCCCTACATCAGAGGAGAGAACTGTCTTTGATTCTGGCCTATGCCTAACACCCTTCCTGGGGTAGCTTCCATAATGAATGAACCCTGTCTTCATACATGAGCTCGTCTGGGCTTTTGAAAACATAAAAAGCTTTCACCATCACACCAGTCAGCACCAGTGAGGACTAACCTGGTCTGGTGGTGGTTTCTGCCATGCAGATATCTTTTACGTACACTGTTTGGCTGAGAACTTTCAAACTCAGGGGAGTGAGGGGTTGGTTACAGAAAGTCCATGATCCCTCCCACATTATCAGTATCTTCAGTACCAGATTTCTGATACAGAAAGGCTCCAAGAAAGACTGCATTCATTCTTCAGAGGATTTCTCCATTTCTGTCTTATTTCACTTTCCCTTAATATCATTGTATTTGCCTCGGCATCATTTTACTTTCTTTATACATATTCTTTATATAATGTTTCAGTTTGTGTGGATTAGCTTTTAGCTTTGAGATAAAAGTCAATTCATAGCAACTTAGCAGAGTCTAGTGATTCTCAGGGTTTTCACACTTGAGATCCTTTAACAGGTTAAACATGTTTCCTGACCCCCACGTTATAACAGCAGATCTTTCGTATCCATTGACTGAGAAATTACATAATAACAAAAGCAGAAGCATGTGAATACCTTGCAGTGGAAACGGAACGAGTTCACAAGTCTGAAGGGCAGCAGCGCCCTGTCCTTGAGCTGTGTCAGCCCTTGCTTCCGTCAGCCCTCCTTCCAGGGAGCGGATCCTCTCCTTCTGCGGCCGCTCAGGAGTCTGTGCCCCTTTCCCACAATCCCCCGCGTCCCCACACAGACTTCATGAGAAGAAACCGGGCAGCTTCCTGAGGCGCCTTCCTGCAGACAGACTCCCTCACCCGCCAGGTCCCACACCTGCCTCTCATTTGCAGGAAAGCTCTAGCCTCCTAGGCCTTCCCCAAGTTCCAGAGAGCAAATTTAAGCAGAGAAGTGAGAAAATGCAGAAACAGAGGGAAACAGTCAAGCAAGACAAAAAATAATAATAATCACCTGCTTATTTAACTTCTATGCAGAGTACATCATGAGAAACGCTGCGCTGGATGAAGCACAAGCTGGAATCAAGATTTCTGGGGAGAAATATCAATAACCTCAGATATGCAGATGACACCACCCTTAGGGCAGGAAGTGAAGAGGAACTAATGGGCCTCTTGATGAAACTGAAAGAGGAGAGTGAAAA
This sequence comes from Litocranius walleri, assembly GCA_006410535.1. Taxonomy (NCBI): domain Eukaryota; kingdom Metazoa; phylum Chordata; class Mammalia; order Artiodactyla; family Bovidae; genus Litocranius; species Litocranius walleri. The sequence continues at coordinate 511,313 of SJYG01000279.1, read as the reverse complement.
AGTTGGCTTAAAGCTCAACATTCAGAAAACTAAGATCATGACATCTGGTTCCATCACTTCATGGCAAATAGATGAGGAAACAATGGAAACAGTGAGAGACTTTATTTTTCTGGGCTCCAGAATCACTGCAAATGGTGATTGCAGCCATGAAATTAAAAGATGCTTCCTCCTGGAAGAAAAGTCATGACCAACCTAGACAGCATATTAAAAAGCAGAGGTATTACTTTGCCAATAAAGGTCCATCTAGTCAAGGCTATGGTTTTTCCAGTGGTCATGTATGGATGTGAGAGCTGGACCATAAAGAAAACTGAGCACCAAAGAACTGATGCTTTTGAACTGTGGTGTTGGAGAAGACTCGAGAGTCCCTTGGACTGCAAGGAGATCCAACCAGTCCATCTTAAAGGAGATCAGTCCTGGGTGTTCATTGGAAGGACTGATGTTGAAGCTGAAGCTCCAATACTTTAGCCACTTGCTGCAAAGAACTGACTGACTCATTTGAAAGGACCCTGATGGTGGGAAAGATTGAAGAGTAGCCCCCACTCGCCACAATGAGAAGAGCCCACACAGCAACCAAGACCCAGCACAGCTTAAAGTAAATAAATACATTTCTTAAAAAATGAAAACTGCACGTGTTATGAGACTGACCTGTTTTGTCCTCATTTCCAAGGAAATGGCAACCCACTCCAGTGTTCCTGCCTGGAGAATCCCAGGGACAGCTGAGCATAGTGGGCTGCCGTCTATGGGGTTGCACAGAGTCGGACATGATTGAAGCAACTAGCAGCAGTAGCAGCAGCAAGGACTATAGAAAATATCCTGAGCCATATCCTCAAGTTATTTTGTAGACACTAAAACCCCCGCCAGGTAGAAGAAGCTAACTGCATGATGACCATGAGCACGCAGCCCCCAGACCAGCTGGCGCCTGAGAATTGATAATGGTGGGACTGAGACCTCACCATCAACCGATCAGAGAATCATTCACAAACTGATCAAGCTGTGACCGGCTCCCTCACTTTGTCTTTAAAACCCTTCCCCCAAAACCATCAGGATTCCCAGGTTGTGCTCATGGTAAAAAGAAAACAAAAAACAAACAAAACAAAAAACAAAAAAAAAACCTGGCTACCAGTGCAGGAGAAGCCAGACACATCGGTGTGATCCCTGGGTCAGGAAGATCTCCTGGAGGAGGGCATGGCAACCCCACTCCAGCGTTCTCGCCTGGAGAATCCCATGGACAGGGGAGCCTGGCGGGCTTCACGGGGTCGCGAAGAGTCGGACACGACTGAGGCAGCTTAGCATGCGTGCTTGCAAAAGCCATCCGAGGGCGTTCATGTCTTTCGAGCACGAGCTGTTCGTTCTCCTGGCTTGGTCCCACTCTGGACAACTTGCGCTAAATACTGTTCTTTATTTCACCAGAAACGAATGTCAGTCAGTTGACTTTGCTGCACATCAGGCAAATAGACCCAAGTTTGGTTTGGTAACAGAAGTACCCATATCTTTCTTAAGCAGCCTCCCAACTCAGAACACTCACTTAGTTTTGGCCAGTATGCAACATAAACCTTCTGGTTTGACTTTATTAGATCCTAAGATAAAACCTTACCATTTTGGAGCTAGGAGTGATGGTAGCGGTCCTCTACTTTTTTCACTTTAATTTCCAAATAAGAAACTTAAGGCCAAGGCAAAGGGCCGGCTGGCCCAGGGGAGGGAGAGGACAGAACTAGGTCCTCAGAGCATCTGGCCCCTGTCCCTGTCTGGGCCTGTGTGGGGACAGGCAGGCCTGTGTCCTGTGGCCGGGAGGTCCTCCAGTGTGCCAGGCTGTGCCCTGCCCTTAGCACTCTACTCATGTAACTTTTACCCAGAGTCTATTCCTCCCCACAGTTACCTGGCAGAAATTTAATTTATTTTCAAGACTCAGCTAGAGGAAAGACTTTCCATGAAGCATCAGTCGTGTCCAGCTCTTTGCAACCCCACGCACTGCAGCACGCCAGGCCTCCCTGCCCATCACCAACTCGCAGAGTTTACCAAAACTCGTGTCCTTTGAGTTGGTGATGCCATCTAACCATCTTATTCTCTGTCATCCCCTTCTCCTCCTGCCTTCAATCTTTCCCAGCAGCAGGGTCTTTTCCACTGAGTCAGTTCTTTGCATCAGGTGGCCAAAGTACTGGAGTTTCAGCTTCAGCATCAGTCCTTCCAATGAACACCCAGGACTGATCTCCTTTAAGATGGACTGGTTGAATCTCCTTGCAGTCCAAGGGACTCTCAAGAGTCTTCTCCAACACCACAGTTCAAAAGCCTCACTTCTTCAGTGCTCAGTTTTCTTTATGGTCCAGCTCTCACATCCATACATGACCACTGGAAAAACCATAGCCTTGACTAGATGAACCTTTATTGGCAAAGTAATACCTCTGCTTTTTAATATGCTGTCTAGGTTGGTCATGACTTTTCTTCCAAGAAGCAAGCATCTTTTAATTTCATGGTTGCAGTCACTATCTGCAATGATTCTAGAGCCCAAAAGCATAAAGTCTTGTCACTGTTTCCACTGTTTCACCATCTGTGTGTCATGAAGTGATGGAAAGCATCTTTAGACCTTCACGAGCCAAATAAAACAGGGTTTTCATTTCTGCTGTAGAAAGAGCAGTAACAATGGCTAACAGTTATGAGCACCTACTATATGCCAGTCATGTTTACATGTTTTATCTCAGTTAACCTTCCTAACAACGTATGCCATAAAAGCTAATTTTTATTTGCAGCTTAAAAAGGAGGAAACTGAAGCTCAGAGAGATTAAGTCATTTTTCAGAAGTACCAGAAGTGAGAAACCTCCCCTGGCAGTGTGTCAATTAACCACTGTGCTAAATTGCTATACTGTATTGTAGAGCAGTTGCAGTGTAGCAGTCACAACGTGGAATGCGCGTGTGTTTAACGCACATCTGTCTTTCTGACGGGACTATCAGCCTTGAAGGGAAGGGATTTCTCTCTCCCTATACCTAGCAGTTTCTGGCAGAGGCACTTCTCAGTACGTATTTGCTGAATGAATGCATGAATGAAAGAAAGTGCAGTTCCCGAACAGTCCATGAGTAATGGTCGTTACGAAATGAGAGGGCTGGACTAGTGATTTATCGACCTGAAGATGATTTCCCAAATAGATACTACAGATTATTGGCAAAAATGTCACATAATTAAAAGGCTTTCTGTGTGAGGTCAGTATGAGAACTTCTGATTTCTCTTTCTTGGTCTGTCTCTCTTTTTCCTGCTGAGGAAGACACCGAGAGCCAGAGAAGAAGCGGGGCAGGAGAGCAGTGTTAGAGTGCTTCCTCGAGACCCTGCAGCTGGGACAGCCTGCTCTCTCTAAGCAGGGCATCGTGCGCGTTCAGTCGCTCCAGTTCTGTCCGACTCTTTGCGACCCCAGGGACTGTAGCCCACCAGGCTTCTCTGTCCATGGGGTCCTCTAGGTAAGAACACTGGAGCAGGTTGCTGTGCCCTCCTCCGGGCGATCTTTCCGACCTAGGGATGGAACCTGAGTCTCATGTCTCCTGCACTGGCAGGCAAGGTTTTTTTTACCACTAGTGCTGCTTAGGCCTTTTCCTTGCAAACCTTCTTGAATTCTGAGATTTGCCGGGTGGCATGTGGGTGGATCCAAAATGCAAGTCAAATAAAAAAGCTCTGTCACTTTGGACTTCCCCAGAATACATATATTCTGTATTGGAAATTTGAAGCTACTTTTTATAAGACAGAAAATGGAGACTTAAAAAAATGGAATTTAACCTATGCTTCTTTTTCAGGGACAAGGCCCTCGACGATCTTGTGTTTGTGATGGAGAGACTAGAGAAACTCACCTGAAAGTTGTCTTCAGACAGAAAGAGCTGGAAAGATGCTGTGACTTTAAGCTAATCCCCCAGCCCATCCTCTGCAAATCAGATGGAAGGGCGGGGCTCACTGAAGGGCTTCTTCAAGGGCATGTTCCATGATTTCATACTTCTAGAGTCAACTCGTGCTCTTTCTTCACGCCACCAACATGTGTGGGCCCTGGATCGAACGCCCCAGGACGACGCGTGACCACGTCAGCCGCTGCCTTTCTGTTAGCGCTCCAGCTTCGGCCACATCATCACCTCTCTGTGACTGTGGTCAGTTCAAAATCATTGCTTCTTTTTCTTTTTTTAAAATGTGATCCCTGTTACAATTTTTTTTTATGATTGTGAATTATCTAAGTAAATACCAATTCTCACTATGTCATCCTCTAGCCATGAATCTTGGGATTCACACCCATCTCTTATGATAAGAGAAACACAGTATGTTTGTGTTTAAAATGTGTCTTCTTTTGGGAAGAATATCCTTAATATCATAAATAAATAGTTTATTTGTTCTGACATTTTAAATTTTCTTGATTTTTAATCTTCATAATGTTCTCTTGAAATGTATTTTGCTTTAAAAAAAAACACAAGTAATAAAGATTAAGTGTTTGAAATTAACTCTGAGTGCCCTTCATTCAGTTAATAAGAGAGACTGACATTTTCAGTGGTAAGTTATGAAGCCCACCACATACAAGTTCCTGATAGATATTTTTGGACAAGTCACATCAGCTGTTCTTAATATCATGAGCTTCCTTTTATCCTCTACCACTTTCCTTTTTAAACTTGCTAGATATATTTAGAGAGCATCACATTTTCCCCACAAGCTGTTTTAATTTGCATTTTTCTCAATGACTAATCTGACGTACCAGATAGGAGATTTTTACTTTTTCCAACTCAGTAAATGTTAGCCAAGTATCTTGTTTTGTTTTTGTGAATTCTGAGGAATCTCGCAACGACAGATGAGAAATAGAGTCCAGTGTCTTTGTGTTCAGGCTCTCAAGATAGCCGTGTTTTTGAGATTTTCCTTTTTGCACAATGGCGGTCCTTGTTTCCACTTCAGCAGCTTTGCTGGAATGGAGAGTCATACAAGTGTTACCAGAATCACTGTTTTAGAGTCTGTCTCAGAGGATTCATGGTGGTAATGCTGTGACCATGTGCTTCTATTTGAAATTATCTGAGTTTCTTATTTGTAGTTATGCTGCACAACGGTGTGATTCTGAGTCTACTTTTCTTCCGAAGCAATACGTAATTTTATTACCTTGTTTTTCAGAAGAATGCACTTTCTTATTTCTCAGACATTGAGAGATTGTTACATTTCTCTGTATTGGTACCAAGGAGAAGGAAGCAATTATCCCTTTCTATTTCTTCTCTGTTACATTAGTTGCCAAGCTAATCCTCCTGCTGCTTCCAGTGGACATTTGTTTCCCGGTTATTTACAGTCAGCTAAAGATCACTCTTCAGGAACTCTTGTCTGTGTTCCACATGTTTGACTGTAATAAGGCAATCAGCTGGCAAGAGCGTTCAGTGAGGAACTGCGCGGAGACTGGCTTCAGGATTTTCCACATTTTTTGCTGGTCAGAGACAGGACTTGGGAAGTGTAGCTGTGCCTCATTTTATTGCACTTTGCTCTATTGCGCTTTGCAGATGCTGCATTTTTTACAAATTGGAGGTTTGTAGCAATTTCGTCTCGCGTAACTCTATTGGTGCCATTTTTTCCGACAGCATTTTCTTACTGTGTCACAGTTTGGTAATTCTCACAAAATTTCAAATCTTTTTATTATTATCAAATCTGTTATGGTGATTTGTGATGTTACTATTGTAAAAAGATTACAGTTCACAAAAGGCTCGATGATGGTTAGCCTTTTTTAGCCATGACGTATTTTTTACTTGAGGTATGTACATACTAGAGTACGCAGGGCTTCCCAGGGGGTGCTGGTGGTGATAAAGAGCCCACCTGCCCGTGCAGAAGATATGACAGACATGGGTTCAGTCCCTGGGCTGGGAAGCTCCCCTGGAGGAGGGCATGGCAACCATTTCAGTATTTTTGCCTGGAGAATCCCATGGATAGAGGGGTCTGGTGGGCTACAGTTCATAGGGTCGCAAAGAGCCAGGCACAACTGAAGTGGCTTAACACATATACTACCGTCTACACTACGGTATAAACACAACTTCTATACACCCACTTGGAAACCAAAGTTTCCCGTGACGCAGTTTGTTGCAGTGTCCGCTCTGTCATGGTGGTTGGGACTGAACGCACACTATCTCCTGGTGTGCAGCCTTCTCTCTGCACTTGTCACCAACAGCACATCAGGGGTGACCATACACGGAGGCATCCTCAGGGGAGCCGTAGTCTAGGTTCCTAAATGTAGACTGTGTGTGTGATTGTGCCATTGCCAATGGTGTTTACATACCTTAAATAAACCTTGTATCCAGATGACGGGATGATTCTTTTCGGTAACACCATGACTGTGGCTATAGAAGCCACTAAGTTCAAACAGGAGCCAGGAGTTGAGGCTGAAGGATAGCAAAGATTGAGAAGGAAAAACTATTTCAATTTTCAAAAGGATCAAGGGAAGTAAATGGCCTGACAGACTGCTAGCTTTATTTGTGAAAAAATCATCAGGTCCCTTGAGAAGTTAGGTAGAAGGACCCCAGACTGACAATAGGGATGAGACAGGTTAAACAGAAATCTCTAGACAGAGAAATGAGTAAAATCTGTTTCTAAAGCTGGAGAACTCAAGACTAACTTCAGTAGCGCTGACTGAAGATTACAGCAGGTGAGCCAGCAGTCACTACACGACTTGCCCGCTTCACCACCAGACAAACGGTCCTTTCTCGCACTGCCACCTTTAGTGGGCAGGCATTATTGAGTCTACCTAGAACGGCGACCCCGCCCTTCTTTAGGGAAGTGTTCCTCACTCATTTCAACCACGTCAGTCCATAGAGGCCTGCAGGGCTCTCTCTATCTGGAAGAGCGGGCACTTGCCCAGGTGGGTCGAATCTCTGATCACTGCCTCTGGGCCGCAGTGGCTGTGGGACGGTTTGTGACCGATGTCAAGCCAGAGAGAGTATTTATAGCTATGTCATCCCTCAAGATTTTCCTGGAGGTGGCAGGGCAGAGCTCTCATTCATACTGGGTCAGGAAGTTACCAGGATGTAAACTCAAATCTGGCCATTCCCAGAGCCTTGTGAGGGCAGCTGGCCTGGAAGACCAAAGCTGACACGTGGAAAGAAGCAGAGAAGAAGCTTGAAAAGACACAGAGAGAGAGACTGTTTTCCTCAGCTTTTGCGTCCTATATCCGATCATCCCTGGGATCAGATCCCAGCTTTTCCATGGTGTGTTTTAAAAGCTAATTCATTTCTTCTTTAAATAGTTGGAACTGTGTTCCTACACCTTACCACTGAGATCTGGAGAGTCCATGGAAATTTCCGCTTTAATTAAGAGTATGGAGAAGACTACTCAGTCCTTGTCATGGCCATCCTAGGAGGGACTTTTGGGGGGAGGGAGCTGGAAGGACTATGTCCCTGATGGCCCAGAGGCTGAGACTTGCTTCCCAGCGCAGGGGCCCAGAGTGATCCCTGCTCAGGGAGCTAGGTCCTCCATGCCACAACTAAAGATTCTTCGGGCCACAGCTAAGACCGAGTTCAGCCAAATAAATAAATAAATATTAAAAATTTTTTTAAGTTGGTTTTTTTCTTTTTGGCGAGATCACGTATATATTGGGGAGCTGGAGGCAGAGGACGTGTGGAGAACTACATTCCCAAGGCTTGGCTCCAGAAGAAAGAGCCTGCAGTGAAAAGGCAGGGAGCAAGCTATCAACCAACATCAGCAAGAGACCACTTGTTCATTCAGACACCAGATTTATCCAGAGCTACCTCATTGTCTTATCAAGGAACCATTGCTAAAACACACGCTCAGGTTTATTCTCTGAATCCTGATCTAACATCACGTAGTTCAAGAGTCACCCTACTCTCATAGCATAGCATTCAGTTTATCTGTCTTTTAGGATTATGCAGAAGCCAAGCACTCAAGAAAATAATATTCAAATCTTGGAAGAGGCAGGACAATAAAATGGAATAAAGGTTAAAAAGCAACAGCAACACATGTTAGGCTTTATTGTATTGATTTAAAGAAAGCAACTAAAGGGAAATAAAACTTCAATGGAAGATAAGTTACTGTGTGCTAGGTTGCTTCAGTCGTGTCTGACTCTTCGCAAGCCTATGGACTGTACAGGCTCCTGTCTCCATGGAACTCTCCAGGCAAGAATACTGGAGTGGGTTGCCATTTCCTTCTCCAAAGGATCTTCTCCATCCAGGGATTGAACTCCCGTCTTTTATGTATGATATATTGGCAGGAGGGTTCTTTACCACCAGCACCACCTGTCTCCCAGACAACTTAGTCTTCTAAGTTACACAAGCTGGAATCAAGATTGCCAGGAGAAATATCGATAACCTCAGATATGCAGATGACACCACCCTTATGGCAGAAAGTGAAGAACTGAAGAGCTTCTTGTTGAAAGTGAAAGAGGAGAGTGAACAAGCTGGCTTAAAGCTCAACATTCAGAAAATTGAGATCATGGCATCTGGTCCCATCACTGCATGGCAAATAGATAGGGAAACAGGGGAAATGGTGACAGACTTTATTTTGGGGGGCTCCAAAATCACTGCAGATGGTGATTGCAGCCATGAAATTAAAAGATGCTTGCTCCTTTGAAAAAAAGCTATGATCAACCTAGAGAACATATTCAAAAGCAGAGACATTACTTTACAACAAAGGTCCATCTAGTCAAGGTGATGGTTTTTCCTGTAGTCATGTATGGATGTGAGAGTTGGACTATAAAGAAAGCTGAGTCTGGATGGCATGACATGGACATGAGTTTGAGCAAGCTCCAGGAGTTGGTGATGGACAGGGAGGCCTGGCATTCTGTGGTCCGTGGAGTCACAAAGAGTTGGACACGACTGAGCGACTGAACTGAGCTGAACTGACAGATAACTGAAACTCCAACTCAAGCTTGGAAGGGGATGTATAGCTTATATCATCTACGGCTGGGGCTTCAGGTGAGCTTTGGGGTTTCGTGTCTTTCTCTGTCATTCTCTTAGCTCTTCCAGCACCGCAGAGGCAGACTTCCAGGGAAGGCCTCTCTTAGAAAACATGCACTTTCTTCTTTGTTTTTGTACAAGCCCTCTTGCCCCTAAGCTTGCCTTTTTACTTTAGGGTCTTAGTGAAGACCATAAAGCAGTCTAACCCACTGCCTCACCAGTGTTTCTAGTGCTATAGCCTCGTTAGTCACATGACCACCATTCTCAGGCTTAACTAACTGTTTTGCTATCATATGACAACGGTTGCCAGTTTTCCAGCTTAGAATAAAGTGTGTTCAACGCCTAATTTCCATTCAACAGCTCTCACATTATATAGTCTGTTACTTTAGGCACCGTATTTCCGGGAATAAATTCTGTGTCTGTTAGGATGCATTTGGTTGAAGGGATTAGGATATGGAAAGTGGTTTAAACCCCGAGAAGTGCTTTATTGGTTTGCGTGGTGCAAGGGGGCTTCAGGCATGGTTTGACCAGGGCTTTGGCTCCGTTTCTTGCAGTGCTGGCTCTGCCCTCCTGCTGGGTTGCTTTGGCCTTCAGCCTGGCCTCCTTCAGGTAGTGAGATGGCTGCTGATGACTAACAAGGCTACCTGTTTCTTGCTTACAAATAATGAATTTCTCTCTAAATTTCAGTTTTTCTAGCGCATTAGTAGAAAGACAGCAGGTCCAGTTCGTGACGAATCTGCGTTTAACAGTTTCCACATCTCCATGTATTAACTCAATATGTACTCCTAACAAAATGTAATCCCCTCATTCAATACTGCTGCTAAGTCACTTCAGTTGTGTCCGACTCTGTGCGACCCCATAGACGGCAGCCCATGAGGCTCCGCCGTGCCTGGGATTCTCCAGGCAAGAACACTGCAGTGGGTCGCCATTTCCTTCTCCAGTGCATAAAGAGAAACGTGAAGTCACTCAGTCGTGTCCGACTCTTAGCGACCCCATGGACCGCGGCCCACCAGGCTCCTCGGTCCATGGGAGTTTCCGGCAAGAGTGCTGGAGTGGGGGGCCATCGCCCTCTCCACCGCATCCAATAAGGAGAGAGGAAATCTTGGCCCACCTGTTCTCACAGTCTTTTTATTTCAGAATACTTTATTCTAAGCAGGTTTTACTCTTATCAGGCTCAGCGACCTATTTTTCTTTTCCTCTTGTCCTCAAACAGAACAGTTTTCTTATGTCCAGACTGATCTGAGAGCAAGGAGGATAGCTGGTTCAGCAAAAATGGGAAAACCCTGGAAAAGAGGCTGCACAGGAAAAGAACGCTATCATGCTACCTCCTCCTTGATGACTCTCTTCCTGTTTATCGAGGTGTCAGAAAGAGATAATGTCGCCATTCCCCGATACACACAGCCTGGAATTTAGAGATCTCGTTGCACTTTCGTGCCACCTCTGCAGGGATCCGTGGACACCACTCTGTGCTCAGCACAGTTGTATTTTAGACTCTTCAGTTCAGTTCAATAACTCAGTCGTGTCCGACTCTTTGCGACCCCATAGACTGCATCACGCCAGGCTTCCCTGTCCATCACCAACTCCCAGAGTTTATTCTAGTTCAAGTCCACTGAGTCGGTGATGCCATCCAACCATCTCATCCTCTGCTGTCCCCTTCTCCTCCTGTGTTCAATCTTTTCCAGCATCAGGGCCTTTTCTAATGGCCAAAGTATTGGAGTTTCAGCTTCAGCATCAGTCCTTCCAATGAACACTCAGGACTGATTTTCTTTAGGATGGACTGGTTGGATTGCCTTGTAGTCTCAAGAGTCTTATCCAACACCACAGTTCAAAGCATCAATTCTTTGGTGCTCAGCTTCCTTTATAGTCCAACTCTCATATCCATATATGACTACTGGAAAAACCATAGCTTTGACTAGACAGACCTTTGTTGGTAAAGTAATGTCTCTGCTTTTTAATATGCTGTCTAAGTTGGTCATAGCTTTTCTTCCAAGGAGCAAGCGTCTTTTAATTTCATGGCTGCAGTAGCCCTTGCTATTTTATTCCTTGTTGCCAAGGCATAGCCCAACACATTATGATTTTCAAGTAGAATTCAAACCACTTCCTTAAGAATGAACTCAGTAAAAAGAACCCAGTAGTAGAGTAGTTCATATATAAACCTGGGTTTACTTAGAATGTAAAACCATATGTTAAACTAGAAAGAAAAGCAGTTATGAGCCAAGGCAGGAATCCAGCTGCCCTGCCCTGTGTCTGGGAACGTGCAGAGGTGTACAGAAAACGGCCTGTGGGGAGTCATGGGGAGACACCCCTCCTTCTTAAAAGGAGTTCTGGGAAATTCCCAAAGAGAAAGAGCAGAAGAAGAGAAATGCGAAAGAGACACAGAAAGAACTCAGAATCTGCAGGAAGCCTCCCTGGGGCTCAGCTGGCGAGGAGTTCGCCCGCAGCGCGGGGGCGCTGGGTCCGGTCCCTGAGTAGGGAAGGTCCCCTGGAGGCGGGCCTGCAACCCCTCCAGCATTCCTGCCTGGGGCATCCCCGTGGACAGAGGGGCCTGGCGGGCTACAGGCTTCAGGGCTGCAAGGAGTTGGACATGACTGGGAGGCCAGGCCCACACACTGGGTCTGGTGGTTCGGGCTCAGGAGTCCTCCCCCAGTGCCCTTCTCTGGGACTGGGCATGGAACTGTATCTCGAAACCTAGCCTTTCCCATCACAACCAACCAGAGCACAATCTCACACCCCCTTAGTCACGACAGCAGATAAAGGCTGTGCGTTTAGGGCCTGAAGTAATCTGCTTGTGGGAGGGCCCTGCTGCGCTGGAGACGGCTGGGGTTCAGTCGGTGGACAACTAACTGGTCTGAATGGCGCAGGCTCTGGCGCAGGGGACCTGGTTCTCTCAGAACAGCTCTCACCTCTCTTACTTCAGGCAGCGACCCTGTCCCAAAGCTGCTCAGATGCCCAGCATTTCGACCACGTGGTGATACATACAAATACAAAAACTTTTGGCTGTTCTCTCTTTATTATGAGCCCTGAAGGGGAGTCCATTTAAGGGAATAAGCATTCAAGGGCAGAAACGGTCACCGTGCTATCACTGCGCCAAAAAGCAGGCGGATGTCCATCCTCACGTCATTGCTTCGCTCCTTTCCATCCAGCCAGGCCTTCTTCCTCCTTCCGCCACCTGCTCTGCATTCTGCTGGTGGATCTCGCGCCTCCTCACTGAAGAATGCAAGCTAAATTGTTTTTAGATAAAAATGTCATCTGCCTCCCTCCAAATGGGAAATTCAATCATACAAATGACTGTACAAACGCCTGTGGAGGCCGCTTCTCCGTTTCCGACGTGGTGTCACTTAGCGGAGCTGTTCTTCGGCAGCTGTTGCGCATTATTATAGAGGCTGAAAGCCCGTCCCACCAATCACGGCAGAGGTTACCCAGAGCTGCGCTCCCTCCCTCAAACAGATGACTTGAGGCTATAAAATCGTAATTGTCAAAAGCAACCAAGAGAGCAGACTGCATTTGGGAAGTTGAATGCATCAAGCTTAGAGTATAGGGCAGAGACAGAAACATAGGCTCAGTGATTCGCTGTGCGGTCTGGGAACAAACAAGGACCAACCACACCTGGGACGTCCCCTGTGACAGACAGTAGGTGTAGAAGCTCTGAGAGCCTTAGGCAGGGACGGGGCTGCAAAGCTTGGTGACCTGTCAGCTGGCTTCAACCAGATTTCTCTGCTCATTCCAACAGAATACTTCCCTGCTGTTGCCGCTCTGTGCAGAATCGTGCTCTTAGGTATATTCAGAGCACGTTTTTAAGAACTATTCATTTTATCAGATGCAGCTTAAAGAAAACTTTAGTTTATGTAATGCATGTATTTGGAGGGCAAAAGGCTGATTATTAAAGACATCTAACAGGAAACAAGGGCTTCCCTGATAGCTCAGTTGGTAAAGAATCCGCCTGCAATGCAGGACACCTGGGTTCGATTCCTGGGTCAGGAAGATCTGCTGGAGAAGGGACAGGCTACCCGCTCCAGTATTCTTGGGCTTCCCTTGTGGCTCAGCTGGTAAAGAACCTGCCTGCAATGTGGGGGGCCTGGGTTTGATCCCTGGGTTGGGAAGATCCCCCGGAGAAGGGAAATGCTACCCACTCCAGTGTTCTGGCCTGGAGAATCCCATAGACTGTAGAGTCCATGGGGTCACAGAGTTGGGCACAACTGAGCAAATTTCGCTTCACTTTCACTTCAGTAGGAAACAAGTCAGTGAAATTGTACAACAAATTCATTCTAATGTAGTCAGACGACTGTGATCCCCCAAAGAATGGGAGCTATACATCAACATGCCTTAGCTTCTTTATAGCATCACCAACTCAATGGACATGCATCTGAACAAACAATGGGAGACAGTGGAGGACAGAGGAGTCTGGAGAGCTGCCATCCATGGGGTCACCAAGAGTTGGACACAATTTAGCAACTGAACAACAACTGACTTCTTATTTGGCATCCACAAAGATGGTGAAAGGAAGGGAAACAAGGATGTGCCGCACGGCCACTTAGGGCTAGGCTTCAGTGCAAGGGAATTCCATGCACATTATCTCAGACAGTCCTAGTAAACCCTGTTAGATAGAAATTATTATTTCCATATTTTCCGGTAACGATACTGAGGCTGACAGTATCTAAATTGCCCAGGTTTCTACACAGAGTGAGTGAACTAAACTTTGACCACAACCATGGGAATTTTCAGCAGAGTAAAGCATCAATACTAGGAAAAATGTGATCAGATCCCTCTAAAAACTACTAAAGTTATAGTCCAGAATAATCCATATAATTTCTCCCTCATCAAAACTCTCCCTTCCAAAAAACAAATATCAACCAACCAACAAACAGCACCAGACAAGAAAATACACACACACATCCCACAGAAAAATTTTGCCTGTGTCTTGTGGCCTGGCTGGTGAGCTTAGGTAAAGAAATCATTGGCCTTAGACCTAGTTGTCAACTCAGAACCTCTGATGGGAAGTGAACAATGGTTTGGCTGGCTTGGCACTGCACAGTGTGTCGGTCTGAGGGTTTGTCCAGAGAATTTAGAGAGGGAAGGGGCAAAGCAGGACAGCAGACTCCCTTCAAGAGAAGGGCAGACAAATGGTCAAAGGCAGGACCAAAGTTGAAGGTTGCAGAGCCAAGATGTTAATTTGGTGGAAGCAGAGAGTTAGACAAAGGAGGACAGGAAAAGAGCAAAGACAGCTACCATGAACAACCTTGACCAGTCCAGTTCAGTTCAGTCACTCAGTCGTGTCCGACTCTTTGTGACCCCATGAACCACAGCATGCCAGGCCCGCCCTCCATCACCAACTCCCAGAGCCTACCCAAACTCATGTCCATCAAATTGGTGATGCCATCCAACCATCTCATCCTCTGTCGTCTCCTTCTCCTCCTGCCCTCAATCTTTCCCAGCATCAGGGTCTTTTCCAGTGAATCAGCTCTTTGCATCAGGTGGCCGAAGGATTGAAGTTTCAGCTTCAACATCAGTCCTTCCAATGAACACTCGGGACTGATCTCTTTTAGGTCTGACTGTTTGGATCTCCTTGCAGTCCAAGGGACTCTCAAGAGTCTTCTCCAACACTACAGTTCAAAAGCATCAATTCTTTGGCACTCAGCCTTCTTTATAGCCCAACTCACATCCATACATGACCACTGGAAAAACCATAGCCTTGATGAGACAGGCCTTTGTTGGCAAAGTAATATCTCTGCTTTTTCATATGCTGTCTAGGTTGGTCATAATTTTCCTTCCAAGGAGTAAGTGTCTTCTAATTGCATGGCTGCAATCACCATCTGCAGTGATTTTGGAGCCCCCCAAAATAAAGTCTGACAGTTTCCACTGTTTCCCCATCTATTTCCCATGAAGTGATGGGAACAGATGCCATGATCTTCGTTTTCTGAATGTTGAACTTCAAGCCAACTTTTTTACTCTCCTCTTTCACTTTCATCAAGAGGCTCTTTAGTTCTTCTTCACTCTCTGCCAGAAGGGTGGTGTCATCTGCATATCTGAGGTTACTGATATTTCTCCCCAGAAATCTTGATTCCAGCTTGTGCTTCTTCCAGCCCAGCGTTTCTCATGATGTACTCTGCATAGAAGTTAAATAAGCAGGGTGACAATATACAGCCTTGACGTATTCCTTTTCTATTTGGAACTAGTCTGTTGTTCCATGTTCAGTTCTAACTGTTGCTTCCTGACCTGCATACAGGTTTCTCAAGAGTCAGGTCAGGTGGTCTGGTATTCCTATCTCTTTCAGAATTTTCCACAGTTTATTGTGATCCACACAGTCAAAGGCTTTGACATAGTCAATAAAGCAGAACAACCTTGAAGAATCTGTAAGCCTTCCACTTCGGGATTGCTCAGGTTTTAAAGTGTAGGACATGTGAGGTGGGTGCTATATGGTAGAGTAGACAAGAATTGAGGATGGAGATTCATAAAAATTATCCATGAAATAGGTTTGGGTTTCACTGTTGTTCTTATATTATTTTAGATCAACTCTCCCCAGTCCCAGCAACTAATAGCTCCATCCTCTCCCTGAGGAAGCATCCTGTCTGCTTTCTACTGGACCTCTTCCTGATGCATGCGTGTTACTGTGCTTCTATCTTGCTTATTTTCTTACCTCCCATTTCTTGCCATGTTTTCTATCATCTACATTATCCCAAATGTGACTTGCAAGGTTTTACATTTCCTGCTTAATTCTATAGTCATTTATTTGGATTTTTTCACAAAATCCCCTGAAAAAAAATTTTACAGTCCATGGAAACAAAGTATATTATTGCCTGTAAATTAAAATAGAGATGCTCAGAATATCAGCATTCAGATAACTTTCTCGCCATACAAACAGCCCCCTTTAGTGTTCCACAAAGAAGAATCTGGTACTTAAAGAATCTCCCTGGAAAATATGTAAGCATATTTATAAACTTGCTTTTCAATACCTGCATAAGGGACACTGTCATTCAACCTTGAATAATAAGATGTTGAAGTACAAAATGTTGTTGGGAGTTCTTCTGTGATTAAAATAAGACTGATGCAATTCTCAAGCTAAAATTCAAAAAGGAAGTAGTTATAATCTAAAAGTGGGCTTGGGTTGGGATGTTTGGCTGAGCCTTTACCCCTCTGTAGATCCGCTGGGGGAGGAGATGGATACCCCAGTGTTCTTGTCTGGATAATCCCATGGACAGAGGAGCCTGGGCGGCCACAGTCCCTGGCGTCACAAAGAGTCCATGTGACTGCGGCCGTGAGCAAGCACACAGAGGAGAGGAGTGCCTGGAGCTGTCTCTTGGCCAATACCCTCAGCCTCTCCCGAGAGAAAGGAGAGCTCTGTGAATGAACATATTCAGCAGGGCGCATCAGAGGCGGGACAGCGTGCCACTCACTCTATCCCTCTGCACGACGTCTTCAGAGCACGAGGGAGGGGTCAAGGCCCTGCCGCCAGTCTGGTCCCAGCAAGCCTCTGCAACGACTCTGGGGCTCCATCTCGGCAGCCACCACGGACTGGTAGTTTCTTCTCTCTGTGACTCTGGAGTTTGCTTTGACTGAACATTTCAAGTCAATACGAGACACGTCAGACTCAAGTTTTTTCAGGGCTGAAGCGTGTCTGAGAATAGGCGGCTGGCATACTGAGCCAAAATTCACAACACTGTCTTCTCTTGAATTCAGAAGCCCCCAGGGTCTCTTCAGCACATCATCACACAGTCTCCTTTGAGGGCCCATGGTTAGGCCCCTTAACAGCAAATCCAAAAGCTATTTCCCTTAATGCATCTGCTCTAGGCTCAGAGACTAACAGTATCTGTTGTATTTCCAGATCTTTCTGGTCGCTAATGGTTTGGGAATGGGGACGCACAGCAGCAATGTGGGGGAGGTGACCATTTACACTCTCACACACAGAGATTTCCCAGCCAAGGCCACTTATAAATCAAATAGATGTCATTTCATAAACACCCCGCCAAACAACTGTACTCCATTACCGAAATGGGAAGCAGGGCTGTTAATGGGTATCTAAGGGCTAAAATCAATCTAACTTACAGGCACTCAGCTGCTACAACAGTTGTGAACATGTCTGAATGTTAATAAACACTGATTAGTATTAACATCATACAAGACTTTAAGTGTGGCTGCCGTGAAAGTCTCACTCTAATGGGCGGAGAAGCCTGTCGATACAGATTCATTCTTTTTATTCCTTTGTCCAAAGACATTTCCCACAGGTTTCACAGCATTATCATCAGTTTCACAAAGATACTATGGCACCTCTTGAGCTTAGAGAGCATAACATTCTCACGAAAAGAGAGGAAGTTGGACGTGCATTTGTCGCTTGAAGACAACACTGAAGTGGGGCACCGTGAGCGGCCAGTGGAATGTGAAAGTGAGGAGCAGCATATGTGCGGCCGCGATGGCGCAGAGCAGCCGGGGGTGAGGGCTGCTCCTCAGAGAGGCTGACAGCAGCCGGGACCTGCGTAACAGGTGGCGGAGCTGGGACGAGGCTCTACTTTTGTTTCCTTTCAACATGAGTGTAAAGGGACAAAACGAAGGGAAGCGAAATGGCTCGACTGGAATTTCAAAGTGGT
Organism: Litocranius walleri; assembly: GCA_006410535.1. Taxonomy (NCBI): domain Eukaryota; kingdom Metazoa; phylum Chordata; class Mammalia; order Artiodactyla; family Bovidae; genus Litocranius; species Litocranius walleri. The sequence continues at coordinate 493,851 of SJYG01000279.1, read as the reverse complement.
CTGATTTTAGCAAGTTTCGTGTGAACTCTGAGAACTCTAATTTCTTTCTATTTTTTCATTCATTATCTGCCTTGTCTAGCCTGTGATGTGAAATGATTAGACTCAGAGTGGAGAGTTAGCATTAATATGAATCAGTGGATTTTACTTGAATGGCATCTATTATCTAGGATTGTTATCTATTTTAATAGCTTTATTGAGGTATAATTGACAAATGAAATTTGTATACATTTAAGGTACACAACTTGACCTTTTGAAATATGTGTACACTGTTAAATGATCACCACAACCCAGGTAACAGCATATCCATCACATCACATAATTGCCATTTTCCCTTTTTTGTGGTGAGAGCACAAGCGAGCCTCAGCGACACAATACAGTTCTGTTAATTGTATTCACCGTGCTGTACATCAGCTCTGTAGAAATTATTCATCACAGAGATAACGATGCAGTGCAGTGGGGAAAGAATTATCTTTTCAGCAATTAGTGCTGGGTGAATCGGATGTCTGTACAGAAAAAAAAGAATCTGTATCCCCCTAAGGATACATATAAAAATAAATTCTAACAGGGTTGCAGATCCTAATTGGTGAAAGGTTAACGTTTTAGGAGAAAAAACAGGAGAATATCTTCATAACTGTGGCACAGGCAAAAAAAAAATCTTTAACAAGACACACAAGGCATTTAAGTATATTGAGAAAATTTGATAAATTGGACTATAAGATTAAGAACTGTGTATCAAACGATACTATTACAGGAGTAAAACTATAGCTCGTGGTGTGAGGAAAGATACTTGTGATACAGATATCCAGCCAAAGACTTGGAAACATGTTGTGTTGAGAAAAACACAGACAATACAAAATTTTACTTAAACAGAGAATGTCCAAATGGCCAATAAACATATGAAAATGTCCTCAACCTCACTGATCGCCAAAAAATTTGCCACGCTGAAATCAATAAAATAAGCTTGTCAAAAAGTATAGTTTTCTAACAAACTTATGATTACCAGGGGGTAAGGAGAGGAGGGATAAGCTGGGGGGTTGGAATTGACATATACACACTGCTATGTATAAAACAGATCATCAGGACCTGCTGTATAGCACAGGGAACTCTACTCAGTACTCTGTAATGACTCGGATGGGAAAAGAATCTTAAAAAAAGAGTGGCTATATGTATAAGAAAAACGGGTTCACTTCGCTGTACACCTGAAACTAATACAACATTGTAAATCAGCTATACTCCAATGAAATAATTTTAAGTATTTGTTCACCTTTTAGGATATTTAGTTATTGCTGTTCTTTCTCCTGTGTCTCTGTTTGTTCACTTCAGTTCAGTTGCTCAGTCGTGTCCGACTCTGCGACCCCATGGACTGCAGCACGCCAGGCTCCTCTGTCCATGGCATTTTCCAGGCAAGGTACTGGAGTGGGGTGCCATCGCCTTCTCCAATTCACACACACACACATTTTATTTATGCTAAGTAAAAGTTGTAGACATTACTATACTCCTCTTCTGAATTCTTTAGTGTGTATCTCCTAAGAACAAGGACATGAACCACGTTTAAGTACTACATAACCGCAATTCTACTACCATATTGAAAAAAAATTGTTTTTATGTAAATTCTGTATTCAAATGAGCTCAGTTGTCCCCCAAATGCCATAAAATTTGTCTGTTTAAAGAGCCAGTTCTCCTCAAGGGCGGTCGCCCTCTCTTCCCAGCGGCCCCAGGAGCGAGGCCATCCACTCTCTCCACCCACGCCCCCCGGGGGTCTGTGCGCGAAGCCTGGAAGGCCGCGGCAGCCTGTGTGTGAGGCGCCCAGAGGCTGTGTGCTCAGCCGCCCTCATCTTTTGGCAATTCATTAGAAGAGACCTGAAATCCTCCCACTTTATCGCCCTTGGTGCCCTGCCTCAGGCAAACTAGGGCTCATTCTCTCTTTCTTCTTGAAGGCTCTATTTTTAACTCAGATTTCATGATGGCTGGATGCACGTAGCTCTTAGATGGGAAGAAAGCGGTTGTGCAATATACAGCCTGTGCCTGTCCTGAGGATGGGAATGGCACTCTCTAACTTTGCCGATCCTAAGGGGAAGCCAGAAGCTCACTGTGGTTTTAAAATTCAATGTCTTGTCTTTCACAGTTATTCTTTTTGATGCTCAGGTTGTCCCAGATTCCAAATGTGGCCGGTACGATGCCCTCAAGCTGGCTTTTGTGGCCTTTTCTTGACTTGTCATTTCTCCTCGAGCATTCTCCTTCTAGCATAACACCTTCCAGGCTTGCTTTGTGTTCTTGCTGCCTGAGGCTTGGAGTCACATCTTTTCTCCATGGACATTTGGTTCCTTTTACTGGGGAGTAGCAATGAGAAACCTGAGCACTAAATGTGCTCCTTGCCACATGCATCATTATTTCTAGACCATTTCAGTGACAAAGAGAAAAAGTACGAGGTTCCTTTTCTTAATCATCAGTTCATATGGATATTGTCTATTCCGTTTCAACACCACCTCCATTTCTTATGGTGTTTTCACTCCCACAGTGAGAACTCAGGTTCCAAACACTGATATATTTAATCATTTACTCTATTCTATAATAAAAGTAAAATCATCTTAGAATCCTTCTCCAGGGGATCTTCCTGACCCAAGGATCACGTTGGGTCTCGTGCATTGCACACAGCTTCTTTATCATCTGAGGCACGACACTTACACTATTACCAATAATAAGCCAGCTAAGTGAAACCTCAGATTTCTTTGCAGTTCTGCCCACATAGCTGTGCACGTATAATAGACCGTGTTCAGATGTTCCTTGAATTGATGCATTTTTGTGTTCATGTTGCAAATTCGATATGAAAAATTCTAGGTTCACTTGTTTCTGTTTATATGCCATTTTAGGTTTTTCCCCCTCCTTGTTGTTATAATTATACTGGTATAAATATATAAAACACTGATTTGATTCAAAGGTAAGACTTATATTAAAAGATATACTCAAAAGGTCTCATACTTTCCCTATTCCTTCCATTCTGTTCTCATCCATCACTGTGGGTAATCAGTTCAGTTCTACTAGTTTCTGATTTATATCACACACCCGACCCACTTAGCCACACGCACATTTTCCCTTCTTTACTTGAACTAAAGACCATCAGGGTTTTCAAGAGGATTTTCTATCAGTTATCTTGGTTTACAGTGCAAGTTCATTTGTAGTAGAGGAAGAAAATTTTAAAAAGCTTTTTTTTTCCATAAGGGTGACAACTGACTTGAGAGATCAAAAGCTTATTGAAAATAAAATCTGTGTGCAGAGAACTGCATTCTCTTACATCATGTGTCAAATACAAATTTTGGTAGTCTGAAAGTATAATAGGAAATGTAATTGCTACAGTAGAACTGTAATAAATTTCAGTTAATTCCTTCCACTCTGGCTCCTATTTTTTCCTTTTTCTCTTTCTTCCTCCTTTCTTCCTTTCCATTCTTTCTTTATTGCATGGATCCTGGACATCCTTCTTTGCATGGGGGTACAGAGATGGACAACAAAGATGACATCTCTGCCCTTCAGAAACTATTCTATTTGGAGAGACAGACAGTGCATGAATTATAATAAAGTAGTGCAGCTTGCCATTTCTGCACTGCACTGTTGGATGGTAACAGGAGTTAAGGTGATAGATAAAGAACAATAGTTGCATTGTGTAAATATCTCAGGAGCCATGGAATTCAAGGAAAGGTAATTAAGGGTATGAAATTTTCCTCCTTCTCTGTGTTGAACTGACCAAATTTGCTTTGACATGATGTGTTGGAGACAGGAGTATTGGGAATAAAGACAGTAAAACAGAAGCTCCTCTACAAACCAACTTTCACTTAGGAATTTGGAGAGATTAAGCTAAGTTGCATGCTTGTGCAAGAGTGTCAGACCTGCCCCCTTGTAGATAAATGGGGTCAGCAGTTGTCTGCTGACACAGTGTTGATCATTAGCAAGTTTGTCACATTTGTGCTCTGTTTCCAGCTTGATTACAAACCCTGTCAAATTCCCTAAGTGCAAAAACATAATAGTATTCACTGTGTTTAGAAAAACAGGTGCATGTTTATGACGGAAACCAAAGTAATTGTCTCTACACAAATACTCATACATTGTCCATAGACGTGTTGTCCTTACAGATAAATGGACATAGGATCGAACTTGGAATTAACTCAAATTTAACTCAGATGACCATTATATACACTACTGTGGGCAAGAATCCCTTAGAAGAAATGGAGTAGCCATCATGGTCAACAACAGAGTCCAAAATGCAGTGAAAGTAAAAGTGAAGTTGCTCAGTTGCGTCCAACTCTTTGCCAAGCTCCTCCATCCATGGGATTCTCCAAGCAAGAATACTGGAGTGGGTTGCCATTTCCTTCTCCAAAATGCAGTAGTTGGGTGCAATTTCAAAAACAACAGCAATCTCAAAAACAACAGAATGATCTCTGTTTGTTTCTAAGGCAAACCAATCAATATCACAATAATTCAAGTCTATGTCCCAACGCGAAGCTGTAGTTGAACAGTTCTATCAAGACCTAAAAGACTATCTAGAATTAACACCCCCAAAAGATGTCCTTTTCATTATAGGGGACTGGAATGCAAACTTAGGAAGTCAAGAGATACCTGGATTAACAGGCAACTTTGGCCTTGGGGTACAAAACAAAGCAGGGCAAAGGCTAACAGAGTTTTTGTCAAGAGAACGCACTGGTCATAGCAAACAGCCTCTTCCAACAACACAAGAGAAGACTCTACACATGGAAATCACCAGATAGTCAATACCGAAATCAGATTAATTATATTCTTTGCAGACAAAGATGGAGAAGCTGTGTACAGTCAGCAAAAACAAGATCAGGAGCTGACTGTGGCTCTAATCATGAATTCCTTATTGCCAAATTCAGACTTAAATTGAAGAAAGTAGGGAAAACCACGAGACCATTCAGGTATGACCTAAATCAAATCCCTTATGATTATACAGTGGAAGTAACCAATAGATTCAAGGGATTAGATCTGATAGAGTGCCTGATGAACTATGGATGGAGGTTTGTGACATTGTACAGGAGGTAGGGATCAAGATCATCCCCAAGAAAAACAAATGCAAAAAGGCAAAATGGTTGTCTGAGGAGGCCTTAAATAGCTGAGAAAAGAAGAGAAGTGAAAGGCAAAGGAGAAAAGGAAAGCTATACCCATTTGAATGCAGAGTTCCAAAGAATAGCAAGGAGACATAAGAAAGCCTTCCTCAGTGATCGGTGCAAAGAAATAGAGGAAAAGAACAGAATGGGAAAGACTAGAGATCTCTGCAAAATATTAGAGACACCAAGGGAACATTTCATGCAAAGATGGGCTCGATAAAGGACAGAAATGGTACAGACCTAACAGAAGCAGAAGATATTAAGAAGTCGTGACAAGAGTACACAGAAGAACTGTACAAAATAGATCTTCAGGACCCAGATAATCATGACGGTGTGATCACTCACCTAGAGCCAGACATCCTGGAATGTGAAGTCAAGTGGGCCTTAGAAAGCATCACTACAAACAAAGCTAGTGGAGGTGATGGAATTCCAGTGGAGCTATTTCAAATTGTGAAAGATGATGCTGTGAAAGTGCTGCACTCAATATGCCAGCAAATTTAGAAAACTCAGCAGTGGCCACAGGACTGGAAAAGGTCAGTTTTCATTCCACTCCCAAAGAAAGGCAATGCCAAAGAATGTTAAAACTACCACACAATTGCACTCATCTCACATGCTAGCAAAGTAATGCTCAAAATTCTCCAAGCCAGGCTTCAACAGTATCTGAACCATGAACTCCAGATGTTCAAGCTGGTTTTACAAAAGGCAGAGGAACCAGAGATCAAATTGCCAACATCCATTGGATCATTGAAAAAGAGACAGAGTTCTAGAAAAACATCTATTTCTGCTTTACTGACTATGCCAAAGCCTTTGATTGTGTGGTTCACAACAAACTGTGTAAATTCTTCAAGAGATGGGATTACAAGGCCACCAGATCTGTCTCCTAAGAATCTGTATGCAGGTCAAGAAGCAACAGTTAGAACTGGACATGAAACAACAAACTGGTTCCAAATCAGGAAAGGAATATGTCAAGGCTGTATATTGTCACCGTGCTTACTTAACTTACATGCAGAATACATTATGCAAAATGTGGGGCTGGATGAAGCACAAGCTGGAATCAAGATTGCCAGGAGAAATATCAATAACCTCATGTATGCAGATGGCACCACCCTTCTGGTAGAAACTGAAGAAGAACTAAAGTGCCTCTTGAGGAAAGTGGAAGAGGAGAGTGAAAAAATTGGCTTAAAACTCCACATTCAGAAAACTAAGATGATGGCATCTGGTCCCATCAGTTCAATTCAGTTCAGTCACTCAGTCGTGTTCGACTCTTTGCGACCCCATGAATCACAGCACACCAGGCCTCCCTGTCCATCACCAACTCCCAGAGTTCACTCAGACTCACATCCATCAAGTCCGTGATGCCATCCAACCATCTCATCCTCTATCATCCCCTTCTCCTCCTATCCCCAATCCCTCTCAGCATCAGAGTCTTTTCCAGTGAGTCAACTCTTTGCATGAGGTGGACAAAGTACTGGAGTTTCAGCTTTAGCATCATTCCTTTCAAAGAAATCCCAGGGCTGATCTCCTTCAGAATGGACTGGTTGGATCTCTTTGTAGTCCAAGGGGACTCTCAAGAGTCTTCTCCAACACCACAGTTCAAAATCATCAATTCTTTGGCACTCTGCCTTCTTCACAGTCCAATTCTCACATCCATACACGACCACAGGAAAAACCATAGCCTTGACTAGACGGACCTTAGTCGGCAAAGTAATATCTCTGCTTTTGAATATGCTATCTAGGTTGGTCATAACTTTTCTTCCAAGGAGTAAGTGTCCTTTAATTTCATGGCTGCAGTCACCATCTGCAGTGATTTTGGAGCCCAAGAAAATAAAGTCTGACACTGTTTCCACAGTTTCCCCATCTATTTCTCAGGAAGTGATGGGACCAGATGCCACGATCTTCGTTTTCTGAATGTTGAACTTTAAGCCAACTTTTTCACTCTCCTCTTTCACTTTCATCAGGAGGCTTTTTAGTTCCTCTTCACTTTCTGCCATAAGGGTGGTGTCATCTGTATATCTGAGGTTATTGATATTCCTCCCGGCAATTTTGATTCCAGCTTGTGTTTCTTCCAGTCCAGCGTTCCTCATAATGTACTCTGGATAGAAGTTAAATAAGCAGGGTGACAATATACAGCCTTGACGTACTCCTTTTCCTATTTGGAACCAGTCTGTTGTTCCATGTCCAGTTCTAACTGTTGCTTCCTGACCTGTATATAGGTTTCTCAAGAGGCAGGTCAGGTGGTCTGGTA
>SJYG01000279.1:469530-486386 GCA_006410535.1 Litocranius walleri | reverse complement strand
AAGAAGCAGGTCAGGTGGTCTGGTATTCCCATCTCTTTCAGAATTTCCCACAGTTGATTGTGATTCACACAGTCAAAGGCTTTGGCATAGTCAATAAGGCAGAAGTAGATGCTTTTCTGGAACTCTCTTGCTTTTTCCATGATCCAGCAGATGTTGGCAATTTGATCTCTGGTTCCTCTGCCTTTTCTAAAACCAGCTTGAACATCAGGAAGTTCATGGTTCATCAGTTCAAGGCAAAGAGATGGGAAAACAATGGAAACAATGACAGACTTTTTGGACTCCAAAATCACTTCAGATGGTGATTGCAGCCATGAAATTAAAAGACTTGCTCCTTGGAAGAAAAGCTATGACCAACCTAGACAGCATATTAAAAAACAGAGGTATTAGTTTGCCAACAAAAGTCCGTCTAGTCAAAGCTATGGTTTTTCCAGTGGTTGTATGGATGTAAGAGTTGAACTATAAAGAAAGCTGAGTGCCGAAGAATTGATGCTTTTGAACTGTGGTATTGGATAAGACTCTTGAGAGTCCCTCGGACTGCAAGGAGATCCAACCAGTCCATCCTAAAGGAAGTCAGTCCTGGATATTCACTGGAAGGACTGATGCTGAAGCTGAAATTCCAATACTTTGGCCACCTGATGCAAAGAACCAACTCATTGGCAAAGACCCTGATTCTGGGAAAGGTGAAGGCAGGAGAAGGGATGACAGAGGATGAGATGGTTGGATGGCATCACCAACTCAATGGACATGAGTTTGAGTAAACTCCGTGAGTTGGTGATGGACAGGGAGGCCTGGCGTGCTGTGATTCATGGGGTCACAAAGAGTCAGACAAGACTGAGCTACTGAACTGAACTGATCAAACTTGGAAATCTAAACTGTACATAAGTGTAGGAGTTTGTGAACTTAACAATATGAGACTCAATCCTACGTCTTTTAGATCATACATATTCCCTTAGCATTGAGTTCTAAAATTTGTGTGTAAGTCAGAAATCGTTTGTACTGTGGAATATTGGGGCAAGACCCTAGTAGCTGCCAGAACCATTTGTCCTGAGGTTCTTTCCTTTAAGTTTCCCTGAAGCAGCACAGGCTGCCCCCAGCGCTTGGCAGTTGAAGCTAGGAACCGACAAACTTCTACGAGTCAACAGACTCAAAAAGAAAAAAAGGAAATCCCCTGTAGTCAAAATAGTCTTTGAAATTTTCTAAAATGGCTTGTGTATGCAACTTTAAATAGTAACTCTAAAATTTGAGCACTACTGATTTAGTCTTTCTAAAAAGGTGGGAAGTGGGGGACGAAAGTAAGCTCTCAGTGCTGATGTCTTATCATTAAAACTGTTCAACCTTTAAGATAATCATCTGAGTGTAGTGGAGGAAGGAAGAGGATTCTAAACTGCTTTTGTGTATCCTCGGACTGATTTCATGTTTCCAAAGCAAGAAGCATGGTTATTTTTCACACTTGATAATGTGTGTGTTGTTTTGAGGAATAAATGCAGTATGTGTGTGAAAGCACTTGGTTCAGGGCTCAGCACGTGGCTGCTGCTGCTGAGTCGCTTCAGTCGAGTCCGACTCTGTGCAGTCCCAGAGACGGCAGCCCACCAGGCTCCCCCGTCCCTGGGAGTCTCCAGAAAGAACACTGGAGTGGGTTGCCATTTCCTTCTCCAATGCATGAAAGTGAAACGTGAAAGTGAAGTCATTCAGTTGTGTCCAACTCTCAGCGAACCCATGGACTGCAGCCCACCAGGCTCCTCAGTCCATGGGATTTTCCAGGCAAGAGTACTGCAGTGGGGTGCCGTTGCCTTCTCCGAGCATGTGGTTAGTTCTCAATAAATAAATCGTAACTGATTTGGGGCCTAGGATTTGCTTGACCAGGTTCACGTGCAAATGACTTAAAAGAGTAGAGAAATACTCAGCCACCTGCTGCCCATCACTGCAAATATGCCTTTCTCCAGGCTTTGCTAAACTGCTGTCATACTAACGTGGTAGGGAACTGCTCTCAGGGCCCCTTAAGTGGGGTCACGCTTACGCAGCTGGTCCCTTCTCAAATCAGTATGAAAAACAAATGCCTTTGGACAGCGGAAGTAAGGTCTAGATGTCTCCTCACCTGCAGGTCAGTGCACAGCTGGCCCTCTCCACCGCTCCTGAGTCTCCGGCCGCGTTCCCTCCTCCCGCTCGCGCCCATCAGAGCCCACGGGAACTTGCCGCCCGGTGCGCCAGTGCTTTTTCTCAGCAGGTACGTGCAGTCTCTGTGAGAAATTCCTCGGTCACTATTTCAATTCTCAGTAATGAGACAGAAAAAAATTAATAACACCTTCTCATAATGTTACTCACTTTAATTTGGAAGGCAGTGTTTTTCTCTGTACATGTTTGGGGCTAAACTTAAATTAACTCCTAAGAGGAAATATAGACTGTTTAGAGAAGTGCTCTTCTTTAAATATTTCACTATCAATTTTTTACAAGGAAATTGCAAATATAGTCCTCTTATTTAAAAAAAGACAGTACAGAAGAATATAAAGTGAAGATCAGAATCCTTACCACTCCCTGCCAATTCCAATCCAGTCTCCAGAGACAACCAAGTGCTCTTAACAGTTCTGTGTGTATCTTTCTGGATTTTTAAAATTTATGTATGTATTGATATGGAGTCCCTTGGACAGCAAGGAGATCAAACCAATCCATCCTAAAGGAAGTCAGTCCTGAATATTCATTGGAAGGACTGATGCTGAAGCTGAAGCTCCAATACTTTGGCCACCTGATGCGAAGAGCTGACTCACTGGAAAAGACCCTGATGCTGGGAAAGATTGAGGGCAGGAGGAGAAAGGGACAACAGAGGATGAGATGGCTGGATGGCATCACTGAAAATGGACATGAGTCTGACCTAGCTCCGGGATATGGTGAAGGACAGGGAATGCGGACGTGCTGCAATCTATTGAGTTGCAAAGAGTCGGACACGACTGAGCAACAACAACAAAAATTGATATATAAGTATATGATATTGATGTTGGAACACATAAAAATATTTAGAGTTGTTCTCTTTATGCTTTAACTGAAGTTAAATAACAATGTGTCATAGTTTAATTTGCTTTTTCCAGTTTATGATGTCTTGTGGGAAGCTTGCCCTATGATTGATCGCACTGTTTTAAACTTTGTCCTATTTCAGAGTAATGCATGGATTATATAACCTATTTGATGTACATTTCCTCATGGACAACATGAGTAAGAAACCACTCATCAGTAGTTTTCACTACTAAAAATAATGCTTAAGCAATGTGATCGCTCCATGAGTGTGCATATTTGTGCTTTCCTTGAGTAGATGTCTCAGATTGAACTTCCTAGGTCATAGGTAAAATCAAAAGACTTTACTAGATGCTACAAAACTGTTCTCTAGTAAAGGCCTGGTCACTCTTCACCAAGAATGCAAGAGAATACCTGCTTCCCTTACACCCTTGCCCTCAGCAGGTGGTGTCATTTTGAAAATAAGAGAATAAATTACACCTATTTACTTTATATGCTTTCTTCTCATAGCCAAAGAAATAAACCATTTAAGAATCGCCTCTATTAGTCATTTATGCATTTTCTTCTGTGCGTTATTCTTTGTATGCATTTTAATGTTTAAATGTTTGTTTTTTTCTTGATGAGCTTTAAGAATTCATTATATAATCTTGACATTGTTTTAGGTCTAATACTTCTGTAGGTTTTTATTTTATATAAATAATTCCTTAATCATATGCATTTCTTTTGGGGTACAGAGTAATCATTGGATTTTTTTTCTTTTTTCAAATGGATAACTAGTTAATCCAACTATTACCGAATAATCTATTCTTTTCTCATGTATTTGAAACATTTCCTTTATCTTACACTAAAATCCCTATATACTTGGATTTGCTTCAGAACTCTTTAATCTATTCTATAGATACATTTGCAAATGGCCCCTCAAATACTGCCCTATTCTGATTGCTAAACAATATGCACATTTTTTATATCTGATGGAGTATGTGTTACACTGTTCTCAGTTTGTGGGTTTCAAAATTCTTTGTATAGCTATTAGATCATACTTGCTAATGTTGTTATTTAAATAGCATTGCTTATTTTTCATCTATATTGTCAACTATTTATGAGAGGAGTAAGTTGACATCTTCTATTAAAAACTTTTTTAACTTTTCTTTGTAAACATAATGATAAATTTACATATCAGTGATTGTCAGCATATTTCAAATCTATTTTTTCAGCTGCATAAAATTTCTTGACTATTACAAGGAACTGGTGAATAATAATGTCTGCTAAATTTAAACAGCACTCTCTCTTTCTTTTAATACATTTTATCTTTCAAATCTATTGTCACATTTGTTTTCTTTTATAGCTTTTGTTTAGAATATCTGTATTTTTCTCTTACTTTTTAAATTTATTGTGTCATTTTCATCTTGTATCTTGGTTAATAGCATATAGCTGGATATTTTTTTCTGTAACCTGGGGTTATTTTATTTGGAGTTCAGCTCATTCTCAAATACAACTGTTCACTGTGTCTATCCACTGTGAAGAAGTTGATTTTGCTTGAAATTTCTGGCTGTACTGTGTGCACAGCAAAGGCTGTGATAATGCCTCTGCACTGCTAATGGGTTCTCGCCCCACCTGAATACCCAATGCATGGATAACCAAGGCCATTTCACTGCCTTCAAATGACTAGAACATTTTGATGAAATAGATTTTGTAAGGAAGCCATCAGGTGCAAAAAGAGAGTGGAATCAGGTTAGTAACCTCTCTTAGGGAGCTAATGTGGAAGTCCTGAGAGAGCACAGCTTCACAGGGAGCGGGGGGGGGCTTCCTAGCTGGATAGTGAGGTGCAGAATGTCTTATCAAGAGATAGCACAGGACAGGTTAGCCGTGATTTAGGGGAGAGATTTTAAAGAATCAGACTTTGAAAAGGGCATGTAAGTATGAAATCAAACAACATATGCAACATTTACATACCTATACAAGTTGACTGGTCCAACTCACAGGTGGTCAGATTTGAACTCAGTTTATAGTGGACCTGTATGCTAAATGCATATAAGAGACCAGGACATAAATTCCGACCCTGAGAGAGCGGCAGTAACTGGCATATAGGACAGGGGAGAGCCATTTCACATGTTCTTTCAGCAGAAATGATAGTAAACGGAATCAGAGGGAAAATGTTTCAGAGAAAGCCGGGGCTTGCAAAATGGGCCAGGTGAAAAGAATACTAACTGTAATATATAAGGCAAGCATTCAAGGGTGAAGGACTCAAGATTGTAATCCATCCTTTTCTGTACCAGATTGAGCGCCATCCACACCATGCCAAGAAAACCTTCTATTTAGAGCCATGAACTCAGTGGGAAATTGAGCAGCATCTATAAATTCGATTCACTTCCTTTTCCAATTCATTAAAGGCACTCAGCTAGACCAGACCCAACATGGACCTTTGCCACAGTCCACTACACAGTGCCCTAGACTTAATTATGATCGTTAATCACTGCAGATTGTTTATAATCACCCAAGCGTTTTTAGTATAACTAGATTCTTATACAAGCCTGTTTTGAGTTAATTTTGTCAATAAGATTTGGAGGCTCAGACACAACGATCCACTGGCACATACGCTCGTCAGTTAGGCAGCGTTCTCCCTCCCTCCGCCTTGGGAGTTGCTCTGGTGAGTTCTGCCTGGCCCCTATGCAGAGCCAGCTTTCTGTGAGACTCAGTTCTTCTGTGCTCTGGTTGCTTGTAAGTCTTCTCTTTCAATAGCTGCACTACAACTTTTTAATCTGTTGACATAAGAGCAACCAGATGATGCTCACCCACATCATACTTGCTTCTTACACGTGGATTACACATCTGTTTTCTGTCCTGTTCACTTTTGCACCTGCCGTGCTCCTGTTTTCAGCAATATGCCTCTGTTTTCCACTGGAAATAACTTGATGTATTTCTTTAACATTTAGATCCTTTTATGGTCTGTGGTGCTGAAGAAGACTCTTAAAAGTCCCTTGGACTGCAAGGAGATCCAACCAGTCTGTCCTTAAGGAGATCAGTCCTGGGTGTTCTTTGCAAGGAATGGTGCTAAAGTTGAAACTCCAGTACTTTGGCCACCTCATGTGAAGAGCTGACTCATTGGAAAAGACCCTGATGCTGGGAGGGATTGGGGGCAGGAGGAGAAGGGGACGACAGAGGATGAGATGGCTGGATGGCATCACCGACTCGATGGACGTGAGTCTGAGTGAACTCGGGGTGTTGGTGATGGACAGGGAGGCCTGGCGTGCTGTGATTCATGGGGTCGCAAAGAGTCGGACCTGACTGAGCGACTGAACTGAACTGCACTGAACTCTTTTTTAGATTCCTTTCCCATATAGGTCATTACAGAGTATTTAGAAGAGTTTCCTGTGGTATTCAGTGGGTCTTTATTAGTTACCTATTTTACATATTGCTATTTTGGATGTATTACATGTTTTATAACTTTCTTAGACTACATTTTGAAAAGAGCTATTTTTCTTAATTTTTCTACAGACTTAAGTTTTTTCTACAGACTTAAACAAAAGTTTCTATACTTTTCCTTTAAAAATAAGTTACACATCTCTGCATTTGTTGACAGGTTCTGTTTTGCTGGACTCAATTCTTTTCTAGCTCTCAGTATCTTTCCCTATTTTTAACTAATAAAACCCAAGTTTTATACGTACATACTATAGAATCAAATAGTTCTACAAGGTTTATAATGAAAAAGAGTAGTTCTCCATTCTCACTTCAGCATTTACCTCTCCAAGAGACAATAGATTTCAACTCTTAGCTAAATTTTGGTATTTCCTTCCAAGACTTGAGAGAAGGTGCTTGAATTTTTATCACTAATTTTTGCTTTAGACATTATCCATTGCCTTCCCATTATAAAAATTAGAGTTGGTTCCTTTTCTTTCTCTGACCCTACCATGCATGTGTTCCTTTCTTTTACCTTATCCTCCTAATATGATTGCATCATATTTTATTATAATAATTAATAGATTATTAATAAAAAGGATTTATTTTGATTATGTCAGTGCTATCTATAGCTGGAATGGTAAATTCTGATATAAACTTTTATATAAACTGTTATTCTTTCTTGCACAATTATCTTTTCTCTGGAGTTAATAATTGTCTTACTTTTTTATTTTCTTGATTTTTTAATTTACTTATCACTAATTTATCCCCCCTGGGCTTCCCTCAGAGCTCAGTCGGTAAAGAATCTGCCTGCAGTGCAGGAGACCCGGGTGTGACTCCTGGGTCAGAAGATCCCCTGGAGAAGGAAATGGCACCCCACTCCGGTACTCTTGCCTGGAAAATCCCATGGATGGAGGAGCCTGGTGGGCTGCAGTCCATGGGGTTGCAAGAGTCAGACACGACTTAGCAACTAAACCACCACCAGCCAATTTATCCCCTGACTTGCCATCAGTTGTCAAAAGTTCCTCTCAATGCTGTCAGGCTCATTAGCATTACCTCCGTCTTACCCTTCTAAAGAAAGGCCTTACAGAAACTTCTGCCGTGATCGGTCTGGAATGCTGGGTCTCCGGGTTGATGTGTAGCTCCCGTCCTGGGATCGCCTTTCTCCATCATCCTGGCATTCCTTTTGTCTTCCAGTCCACTGCCTCTCCTGGTCCCTCTTTTCTATGTTTTCCTCTTTGCTGACTTAATCTCCAAGATCCCTGAAAATACAGAAATGGGAGGGGATATTTTGGGGAACTTGCATGTCTGAAGACACTTTATGTAGGTCTTACACACTGATTGGCTGGGAAGAGATATCTGGACTTGGACCAATTTCTTTAAGGCATTACTCTGCCACCTCCACGCTTTCAAGGTTGCTGGTGAGCATCCTGAACTTCTCTGACTCCAACTTGCTGAATATTTGGCCAGTGTCTTTCCCTTTTCCTCTCTGTGTCCTGTGTCTCGACATTTCACAGGGGGGCACATCAGGGTAGATCTCTTTTCATCCACATACACTGCACACGTGGTGGAAACTTAGTTTTCAGCCTGGAAACTAAGTTGTGCAATTCCAGGAGTTCCTTCCTCAGTTCCTTTGTTGATCATTTCTTCCTTTCTATTTTTCTTTCTTTCTTCTTTCTGAAACTCCAGTTATTTGAACATTAAGACTTACTAAATTAATATTCTAATTTTATTTTCATTTTGATTTCTTATTTTCCATTTTTTGTTCTTCTCTATTTTCTGGGATATTTCCTTAATGTCTTTCAATTCTTCTATTAATCTATTTGCTTCTATTATATTTTCAACTTGTAAAGGGTTTCCCGTTTCTAATATTTTTTTCTAATAAGTTTAGTTTCAGGTTCTAATAGAACTTGAATCCTGTCTGGTTTCATATTTGAACTATTTTCATTATCTAAGCATGTTATTACAAAAAATTTCAAATACATGCATACATGGTGAAAGAGTCAGTCCAGTCACTTTGAAAATATAATAGAAGTGAATGGATTAATGAATAATGAAAGAATATGTGATAATAGACATGTGCACACTATTCAAATAACTGTTAACATTTCACCTTAATTTATCTATCTCTATATACATATATGTGCATATATATTTTGCCAAGCCATTTGAAAATCAATTGCAGATATCATGTCACTTCACCCCCAAATTCATTGGTGGGTATAGCAGAGAAGGAAATGGCAACCCGCTCCAGTGTTCTTGCCTGGAGAATCCTGTGGGCGGAGGAGCCTGGTGGGCTGCTGTCCATAGGGCCGCACAGAGTCAGACACAACTGAAGCAGCTTAGCATGCACACGTGCACTGGAGAAGGAAATGGCAGCCCACTCCAGTGTTCTTGCCTGGAGAATCCCAGGGATGGCGGAGCCTGGTGGGCTGCCATCTCTGGGGCTGCACAGAGTTGGACACGACTGAAGTGACTTAGCAGCAGCAGCATAGGTGATAAGTTCATCCTTATTTGCCCAGGATTTCCCTGGTTTTTAACGTGACTGTCTGTGTCATGAGAACCCCTCCAGTCCTGGACAAGCCAATACCCTCGATCAGCCTAAGTGGGTGACTCTAGTGACGCATTCTCATACTGAACCATAATAGCATCATCAACCTAAGGAAAATGCTAACACCGCCACGAGACCATCTTGACTCTGCTCTACATTAGATTTATCCAACTGTCTTCTATAGCGTCCATATGAGTGTATATGTTTAGGTCCCCACTCTCTGTTTCTCTCTGTTTTTTAAGAAGTTAAACCAGTCATCTTACAGAATAATGTTTTATCATAGTTTGGATTTGTTTGATCCCTTCTTGATGTCTTACTCCTCTTCTAAACCTAAAACCTATATATTAACGGTAAGACTGAAAGTTTAATTAGTTTGAGGTAAAATATATTTGGCAAGAAGGTTCTGTAGGTTACACCATGCACCTCAGGGCGCATCACTTTAGGAGGCACAAAGCGTGTTTTCTCCATTGTTAGTGATGCTAACTTTGAATCCTCAGGTAAGCTGATGTTTCCCAGATTTCTCCATTAGGAATACACGTTACTTCCTTGGCAATTAGCAAACAATCCATGGGACGATACTTTAGGACCCTTCAAATACTCTGCTCCTCATAGTCTTTCATCTCATGATTTTAGCATGCATTGATCATTTTTATCTGGAACATCCTTTCAAATGGTGTTGCAAACGGCGTCATCTTTCAATTCACTTACTCGTCCTACATTTATTAGCTGCTATCCTTCTCTGATTATGAAATTTCCCTGAACTTGGAATAAACTATATTTTCTCCTAAGAAAACTTAGTAAATGTTTACTCTTTAGTCTTTCACTGCAGTTTTCAGGATGAAGAATGGTACTATTGTCCCTCCCAAGGTGGAAAATAAGGTCTCTCCCTCTGTCTCTTTCTCTCCCTCTTTCTCTTGTCCAGTATGGACTTCTGGCTTTTGTTGTTGATATTAACATAAGAGATTTAAAAGTTAGTTTACTAAGGCTTTTTCAAATTACACTGTATAAAACAGATTGATGGTTACTTTGGCTTTAAAGTGAACCATGTGCTTCATCACTTTCCTATTGCAGTAGTGCTTAATGAAGTGTTTCTTGTTTATTTTTAAAAAACAAAATTTAGTTTCCCAAATTACATTACACATTTATCACCATATCTTCCCCAGTGGAATGTAATCCTCAGGAAGACTCTGTGTTGATCTCTAGACACTCTGTACAGCTATTGCATAACGAAGAACCGGGATCCAGAACAAAGACACATAGAACGGAATAAATACATTTAAAAAGAGAACTAACATCAACACAGTGCCTAACACATGGCAATATCTCAACAAACAACGTTATTACCTTTCTAAAGATATTTAACATTCAATACTATAAAAATCCCATTGACAGTACTCTCAAATCAAGATAAATGGCATTTAAAAAAAAGTATATTCAGTGAAAGAATAGTCTTTTCAATAAATGGTGTTAGAACAACCAGGCATCCACATGCAAAAAAATGAAGACCCCCTGTCTTACACCATATATGAAAAGTAACTCAAAATGAATGATCAAAGACCTAAATGCAAGAGCTAAAACCATACAATTCTTAGAAGAAAATCCAAGTGTAACTTTTGGGGACCTTGGAATACGCAGCAGTTTCTTAGATACAGCACCAAAGCATAAGCCACCAAAAAATAAATAAATAAATTGGATTTCATAAAAATTTCATCTTTCTGTGCTTCAAAGGATAGTAAAAAAAAAAATTAAGTGACAGTCCACAGTATGGGAAAAAATATTTTCAAATCATATATTTGGAAAGGATCAGGTGTTTAAAATATATAAAGAACTATTAATATCAATAATAAAAACTCTTTTTAATGAGGAAGAATCTGAATCCACATTTCTCCGGTGGATAAAACAAATGGTGAATGAGAACATGAAAATATGCACAATATCTTTAGTCACTAAGTAAAGGAAAACCAAAATCTGCACAGAGTTGGACACGACTGAAGTGACTTAGCAGCAGCAGCATAGGTGATAAGTTCATCCTTATTTGCCCAGGATTTCCCTGGTTTTTAACGTGACTGTCTGTGTCATGAGAACCCCTCCAGTCCTGGACAAGCCAATACCCTCGATCAGCCTAAGTGGGTGACTCTAGTGACGCATTCTCATACTGAACCATAATAGCATCATCAACCTAAGGAAAATGCTAACACCGCCACGAGACCATCTTGACTCTGCTCTACATTAGATTTATCCAACTGTCTTCTATAGCGTCCATATGAGTGTATATGTTTAGGTCCCCACTCTCTGTTTCTCTCTGTTTTTTAAGAAGTTAAACCAGTCATCTTACAGAATAATGTTTTATCATAGTTTGGATTTGTTTGATCCCTTCTTGATGTCTTACTCCTCTTCTAAACCTAAAACCTATATATTAACGGTAAGACTGAAAGTTTAATTAGTTTGAGGTAAAATATATTTGGCAAGAAGGTTCTGTAGGTTACACCATGCACCTCAGGGCGCATCACTTTAGGAGGCACAAAGCGTGTTTTCTCCATTGTTAGTGATGCTAACTTTGAATCCTCAGGTAAGCTGATGTTTCCCAGATTTCTCCATTAGGAATACACGTTACTTCCTTGGCAATTAGCAAACAATCCATGGGACGATACTTTAGGACCCTTCAAATACTCTGCTCCTCATAGTCTTTCATCTCATGATTTTAGCATGCATTGATCATTTTTATCTGGAACATCCTTTCAAATGGTGTTGCAAACGGCGTCATCTTTCAATTCACTTACTCGTCCTACATTTATTAGCTGCTATCCTTCTCTGATTATGAAATTTCCCTGAACTTGGAATAAACTATATTTTCTCCTAAGAAAACTTAGTAAATGTTTACTCTTTAGTCTTTCACTGCAGTTTTCAGGATGAAGAATGGTACTATTGTCCCTCCCAAGGTGGAAAATAAGGTCTCTCCCTCTGTCTCTTTCTCTCCCTCTTTCTCTTGTCCAGTATGGACTTCTGGCTTTTGTTGTTGATATTAACATAAGAGATTTAAAAGTTAGTTTACTAAGGCTTTTTCAAATTACACTGTATAAAACAGATTGATGGTTACTTTGGCTTTAAAGTGAACCATGTGCTTCATCACTTTCCTATTGCAGTAGTGCTTAATGAAGTGTTTCTTGTTTATTTTTAAAAAACAAAATTTAGTTTCCCAAATTACATTACACATTTATCACCATATCTTCCCCAGTGGAATGTAATCCTCAGGAAGACTCTGTGTTGATCTCTAGACACTCTGTACAGCTATTGCATAACGAAGAACCGGGATCCAGAACAAAGACACATAGAACGGAATAAATACATTTAAAAAGAGAACTAACATCAACACAGTGCCTAACACATGGCAATATCTCAACAAACAACGTTATTACCTTTCTAAAGATATTTAACATTCAATACTATAAAAATCCCATTGACAGTACTCTCAAATCAAGATAAATGGCATTTAAAAAAAAGTATATTCAGTGAAAGAATAGTCTTTTCAATAAATGGTGTTAGAACAACCAGGCATCCACATGCAAAAAAATGAAGACCCCCTGTCTTACACCATATATGAAAAGTAACTCAAAATGAATGATCAAAGACCTAAATGCAAGAGCTAAAACCATACAATTCTTAGAAGAAAATCCAAGTGTAACTTTTGGGGACCTTGGAATACGCAGCAGTTTCTTAGATACAGCACCAAAGCATAAGCCACCAAAAAATAAATAAATAAATTGGATTTCATAAAAATTTCATCTTTCTGTGCTTCAAAGGATAGTAAAAAAAAAAATTAAGTGACAGTCCACAGTATGGGAAAAAATATTTTCAAATCATATATTTGGAAAGGATCAGGTGTTTAAAATATATAAAGAACTATTAATATCAATAATAAAAACTCTTTTTAATGAGGAAGAATCTGAATCCACATTTCTCCGGTGGATAAAACAAATGGTGAATGAGAACATGAAAATATGCACAATATCTTTAGTCACTAAGTAAAGGAAAACCAAAATCATAACGAGATACACTTAACACCTACTAGGATGAATGCTATAGCCAAAAAAATAGAAGGAAAGTATTCTTGGGTGCGGATATGGAGAAATTAAAACCTTCATAAGTTGCTGGTGGGAATGTAAGAAGCACAGCCATTTTGGAAAATAGTTTAGTAGTTCCTTGAAATGTTAAAATGTAGAGTTACTGTTTGACCCAGCAATTTCACTCTTATGTATATAACCAAGATATCTGAAAACATATGTCCAAACAAAAGTTTGAAAAAGATAAATACAAATTATGAGCACATTAAAAATATCTTGATAGGGAAGGAGATGGGTGGGAGGTTCAAAAGGGAGGGGGTATATGTATCCCTATAGCTGATTCATCTTGAGGTTTGACAGAAAACTACGGAAGTCTGTAAAGCAATGATACTTCAATAAAAAGTAAATAAAATTTTTAAAATATCCTGATACAAGGTAAGGCGTTATTAGTTTTCTCAATCTGAGCTATAATTTTCCATTTTTAAGCTTTTAAAAAAGCTTTGAATGAAAGACAATTATTAAAATTTTTCAGTAAAACAAAGCTAAGATGAAAATCAGAATGAAATAATTTAAAGCAGCACTTGGCCATTTTGTACTTTCTATGTGGTCATTATTGAAGAGAGCTGCCCCGGGGCTAGATGTCTTCCCAGATTCTGCCCCCGCTTCCATGATATCCTGTGGTACTATGGTTTGTGTTTCTGGAAATTCATATGAATTTCTTTGTAGCTAAAATAATCCTCCTTTAATTGGACTGACATGGCTAAGTTACGGAAATTAGTTGTCATACAAAGCTGATGAGAACTAGTATTTATCTTGTTTTGTAACTTTTTCACTTAATCATATAGTATGAAAAATCTTTTCAGTGTCAACAAACATACATATGGCTCATTTAAAATGACTGCATAGTATTCCATTGTGACTGGCATAAAATTTGGTAAGTCTTCTATGATTAGACTTTTAAAGACATGACTATCCTCCCCACTTGCCTGATTTTTGTTCCATTTTAAAAATTTATCTCCCAAATAGGTTTTTGAATAGACAAATCCAAAAAACTAGTCTTTAGATAAAACAAAAACAAAAATCTCAAAAATGAAAGCTCTGTAATGAAAGGATTAAAACTATGCTTCTGGGACTTCCTGGTAGGGCAGTCTCCACACATCCACTGCAGGGGTCACAGGTTTGATCTCTGATCAAGGAACTAGGATCCCACAGGCTACACAGTGCAACCAAAAGGCAGAAAAAATACAACCCAACAAATAAATAAAACTAATATCCTAGTGATTATTTCTCAACAACATGGCTGAACATGAACCAGAATTCAAGATTTCAAGACAGAGAGCTGGGGTCAGAGAGTTGATGGCACAGAGCCTGTGTCCTGACTGGCATAAAAGACAGAACCGAACAACGACTGGTCTCCTGTCTCTGGCAGAGGAGCGCACTTCTAAAAGCCAGATTTTAAAACTGGGGTACGATTCAGGCAGCATTTCCTGGCTCTGGAAACCCCAATCAGCTGGGTTTTTTACAGAGTCTGAGGTCTGAGTGCCCTGCCAGTCATAGCAGAGCAGCAAGCTACCACCCCAGATAAGGACGTCCCTTTCTGACTTATGGTTAGCTAACGTTGAAGGGGAGTGTGCCTAGCAGAGTTTTCAGAAAGAATCATTTCTCTCCCAAGAACACATTTCAGGTTTTCATTTTTCCTCTCAGTGTAGTTTTGTCTGAATCTCAAACATTTTGATTTGTGATTTAACTGGTATCATTTTAAATGTCTTTACCAAGCAGATATTCCTAATGAAGCACATCTGTTTGGAATTTTATTTCTTGAAATTTAAGATACATATTTAGTTCACAAAAATGGCATTCGTCTTAGGAATAGCTGATAATGGAGGCTGTATGGAAACGCATGACTCTCCACTTCCCATAGAGTTAGAGCTCTAAGTGATGGCTGGAACATTCTCCCCAAACAAAAATAGACTCAGCTTTCATGCACTTCAGTATGCATTTCTAGATGGGACATGAAAAAAAAAACAAAAACAAAACTTGGGTACAATTCATCCATAACAAGGACCCTTCTTTTGCAAACATATATTTGAAAAGTCCTTCACTAAAACAATCTATTCCCTAAAACTAATTTTGTTTTTAGCTTTCTTTTCAGTCGACCCTAACCCAGTTATAGGAAATTAGATTCAGATAAGTGTGGATGGTACTAGAATTATTTATTCTTCTTTCTTAGCTCACTAACTTCAATTATTATTTTAAGCATAATAGATTCTAATGAGCCGACTCATTGGAAAAGACCCTGATGCTGGGAAAGACTGAAGGCAGGAGGAGAAGGGGACAACAGAGAATGAAATGGTTGGATGACATCACCCACTCAATGGACATGACTCTGAGCAAGCAAGTTTGAGATGGTAAAGGTCAGAGAAGTCTGGCATGCTGCAGTCCGTGGTGAGCAGAGTCGGACGTGACTGAACGACTGAACTGAACTGAATAGCTCAGAGTTTTTTTTACCAAATTGCTTACTCCAGAGAGACTGGATTTTCAGGGGTTAAATTTATTTCGGAGGAAAAATGACAGAAAGGGGTGGGTGGGTTTATAAGGACAGAATGATGAGCCTAAAGGAAAGGACTGGCTGGCTGTTCTCTAATATCTCCTTAAACTCTAGATTTCTTGACCCAGTTTATCCTAGTGATAATTCAAAACCCTTTCCCCTAAAATTCTTCTCATTTACAAAATGGATTGTGATAACTTCAGTTTGTAGGTTTAACATTTTGAAAACAATTATTCTGAGTCATTCTCAAAGGATAGCTTTTACCCTGATTAGCAGTAGGGGATTAATTCTTCTTCATAGTGAGTATATTTTGGAATTTTTAGGTGTGTGGAAGTAAAATTCTGCTCAAGGATGGGCCAGATTTCTGGACGTTGCTACACACTAATTCAACAGTCCGTTTCAGTTCAGTCTCTCAGGCACGTCCAACTCTTTGCGACCCCATAAGTCACAGCACACCAGGCCTCCCTGTCCATCACCAACTCCCAGAGTCCACCCAAACCCATGTCCATCAAGTCGGTGATGCCATCCAGCCATCCCATCCTTGGTCGTCCCCTTCTCCTCCTGCCCTCAATCCCTCCCAGTATCACAGTCTTTTTCAATGAGTCAACCCTTTGCATGAGGTAGCCAAAGTACTGGGGTTTCAGTTTCAGCATCAGGCCCTCCAATGAACACCCAGGACTGATGTCCTTCAGAATGGTCTGGCTGGATCTCCTTGCAGTCCAAGGGACTCTCAAGAGTCTTCTCCAACACCACAGTTCAAAAGCATCAATTCTTCGGCACTCAGCCTTCTTCACAGTCCAACTCTCACATCCATACATGACCACTGGAAAAACCATAGCCTTGACTAGATGAACCTTTGTTGGCAAAGTAATGTCTCTGCTTTTCAAAATACTATCTAGGTTGGTCCTAATTTTCCTTTCAAGGAGTAAGCGTTTTTTAATTTCATGGTTGCAATCACCATCTGCAGTGATTTTGGAGCCCCCCAAAATAAAGTCTGACACTGTTTCCACTGTTTCCCCATTTATTTGCCATGAAGTGATGGGACCAGATGCCATGATCTTCGTTTTCTGAATGTTGAGCTTTAAGCCAACTTTTTCACTCTCCTCTTTCACTTTCATCAAGTGGCTCTTTAGATCTTCTTCACTTTCTGCCATAAGGGTGGTGTCATCTGCATATCTGAGGTTATTGATATTTCTCCCAGCAATCTTGATTCCAGCTTGTGCTTCTTCCAGCCCAGTGTTTCTCATGATGTACTCTGCATAGAAGTTAAATAAGCAGGGTGACAATATACAGCCTT